>CANSNZ010001411.1:107500-388902 GCA_947646795.1 Beta lomatogona
ATCAATTTGTCGACTGGAATTAATTTATCATATAAACATTAGCCGTGCAATTCGAGTAATTAAGCTAACCACAAATATACTTGATTAGAGTTATTCCAACTTATATTAGGAGTTATGCCTATAATTGTTTAGCATTATAGCAACCTGCACTTGGAGTTGTAGCAACCTGTATATATAAAATATTTTAATTATAGCAACCTGCACTTGGAGTTGTAGCAACTATAGAAATTATTGGTATAACTCCCATGACTAGTTCGTATAACTCTAAAAAAGAGTTGGCATAACTCCGAACAAGCAATGTTATAACTCTAAACACATATTGCTAAAATGATAAATCCAAATTGTGGGTTAGCACTAGTGTAACTCTAATTAGTAATTCATATAACTCCAATCAATTACTGCTATAATTCTAATTATAATGCACTACAACTCCAATTAGCATTTTCTATAAATCTAAACTAATATTGTTCTAAACCAATGTAGTTATAACTCTACTTAATATTCAAATTAATCCCTCATAATCATACATAAATCCACGCAATTCGAGTAATTAAACTACTCACACATATACTTGATTTGAATTATACGAACTTGTACTAGGAGTTATGCCTATATCTGTTTAGCATTATAGCAACCTGCACTTAGGAGTAATAGAAACCTGTACATATAAAATATTTGAACAAGTACATATAATTGCAGTTTTTTACCATAGTGTATGCAATGATTATATTCTAACAATGAGATTGGTTGTTAATTATAAGTTCTATAACTCTAATCAAGTGTTAATATAACTCTAATCAATACTTCCCGTAATTCTAAACAAATGTTGTTATAACTTTTATCTACTACTACACACAACCCTGGAAAAGTATTGGTATAACCCTTGTGACTAGTTCGTATAACTCTGAAAAAAAAAGTTGTCATAATTCCGAACAAGCAATGTTATAACTCTAAAAGCATATTCCTAAAATGATAAATCCAATTACTGAATGAGCACTAGTGTAACTCTAATTAGTAATTCATGTAACTCTATTCAAATATTGCTATAACTCTAACTACAACGTACTACAACTCAAATTAGCATTTTCTGTAAATCTAAACAAATATTGTTCTAAACCAATGTAGTTATTACTCTACTTAATATTCAAATTAATCTCTCATAATCATAAATAGATCCCCGCAATTCGATTAATTAAACTACTCACACATCTTGATAAGAGTTATGCCAACTTGTTACTTGTAGTAGTAGTTATGCCAATATTTGTTTTAGAGGTATAGCAACCTGTACACATAAATTATGATTAGAATCATATGATATTTTTTAATTAGAGTTATGTCAAAAATATTTAAGAGTTGCACAAACTAGTATCTAGAGTTAAGCTTATATTTGATTAGAGTTATAAAAACTTGTATGTGTAGTTACGCAATATTTAATTACTGCATAACGAACTTGTACTACAGCAATCCAATGCACATATTTTATTTTCTTTATTTCCTTGTTTGATCTTCATGTATTTTATTTTTTATAATTAATTGCAATGCTTGGTAACCTTTTATTAATTGTTAATAAAGAGTTAAATAAATGTTGTGGTAACTAAATCAAATAACTTGGCAACTTGTTAGGTACCTTGCAATTTGATGCTAATTGAAGTATCATAAAAAATTAGATCTTTGATGTTAAAAACTAACTTTTAGCTTTTTTTCTCACGACTAAATTAGATAATTTGGACAACCTGATAGGTGCCTTACAATTTGATGCTAATTGATGAAGTAATCATTAAAAAATTAAGGATATTCACCCTAAGCCCAAATCTCTTTATTTTTGGTTTCTCCTGAAAATTGATTGGCCACTCTGTTTTACAAAAATAATATTTTGTGGGTTGCATGATTTTAGATGCCTACCGTATGTGGACGTATTTTACACATGAGTATTTCATTTGAGCATGATATTTTTGTCGAACGCTTACATTTATTTGCAAATGTGTATATTGTCTTCTAAAATAATTATGTATGGGGAATATGTACGCATTGTTGAATGCGATTTCTTGTTTTTACAAATGTGTAATGTCTATTTTTCTTACCCCTAATAAAAAAATGATGACTTAGGAATACGTACAATCTTTTGGATAATCTCTTTTCCATACTTTTAAAAGAATACATGATCATGTTATCTTAAGGGATATCGTAAAGGATTTTCTATACTTACCTAAAAACATGTTGCATGAGATGTAAAAAAAAAACATGTTGTACTCGTTTGAAGTTTATGTAACTTATTTCATCATAATTTTGTCGTCACTTGAGAATTTTTGTGCTCAATTAAACAATAATGCGTCTACATTTGAACAAAGGGTCTGTTCTCCCCAACTTATTTTCAGTTATGTTTAGTTTAGTTTAGTTCAGTTCAGGTTAGTTTAGTTCAGTTCAGTTCAATTTAGTTCAGTTCAGTTCAGTTCAGTTTAATTCAGTTCAATTAAGTTAAGTTCAATTCAGTTCAGTTCAGTTCCTAAATTATTATCATTACTATTAATTAGTTATAATTTAATTCAGTTCAGTTCAGTTCAATTCAATTCAGTTTAATTCAGTTGAGTTCAATTAAATTCAGTTCAGTTGTTTTATGTCGAAGAGAACAGACCTAAGACATACTCATTCTAACAAATGCGTACTTATTTCAAAATCTTGCATACTCAATTAAATATTAGGCTATTCATTTCTAAAACTAACTTAGAAATTTATATTGATCATTTTAAAAGATACATAATAATTTGATACATATTTATTTGATTAGATACATACACATTTAATTTGAAAAGATAAATACTCATTTTACCAAATATCTATATGCTGATTCAAAAAAAATACATACTCATCTAAAAGGATACATATTCATTTGACCACAGGCATACTCATTTCGCCTTGGGAATACGTACAACTATGTACACCCTGGAGTACCATAAAACCAGTTTTATATGCACACGATGCATACAAAAATAAATATACATAAAGCTCAATTACGTAATAACATGTAGAAAAAGTTATTCACAACGTTCACTGTATTTACCAAGGACCCTTGGATCCAATGGTATGACTTCCTATCTCCCACATGGGAGACCAAGGTTTAAATCTTGGTGGAAGCAAACTTTCAATATTGTTGGGGTGGGGGTTTGGGGCTTGTTGGGTCTCTGGGTGAGTGGCCCTGTGCAAGGGCAGCCCAGAGGAAATTCATCTTAACACGGGTTCCCGAAAGAGGGGCCATAAAAAAAAAAAAACGTTCACTGTATTTTCT
Source organism: Beta lomatogona (assembly GCA_947646795.1). NCBI lineage: Eukaryota > Viridiplantae > Streptophyta > Magnoliopsida > Caryophyllales > Amaranthaceae > Beta > Beta lomatogona. Next base: position 110,784 of record CANSNZ010001411.1, read on the forward strand.
TTCTTTTTGTTTTTTTATAACCAATAAATTAGAGATATAGTAGATATTTTTGTTAATTGAAGGTATAATGGCAAAAGAGGGTGGATTTGTTTTCTTGTTGGTTGAGGGTATAACAGGGTTTATAATTTTTGGTGTCCCCCCTTTCTTCCCTTTTATAATACTTCCTCCGTTTTTTTTAGTTGCAAGTTGCAACCAAGAAGTTTGCACGGTATTTAAGAAACAGGTGAGAGAGTGTTGAGAAGGACATTAAACCCATCTAATAAACAAAGCTAATTTAGCAAATACAATAGTTAACAAAACTAATTATCCCCACACACCCAGCTTCCCTCTTCCTCGTAATACTACCAGTCCACCATCATCACCTCCTAGCACCACCACCACCACCACCAACAACAACAAAAAATTAAATCCCAGCTCTGCGTAGCCACATCACCACTGCCAGCCCAACTTGGACTGACGAAAAACACCATCACAAGTCAATGTAGCAGCACAACCATCATGACCACAACGTAGCTGCACCACCAACCCAAGCTACCCAGTCGAAATTTTTTTATTTCTTCAAACTACCACCACCATCCCAATATCTACTATCACGATTTATCATAAAACAGCGTTTAAGATACTTGAATTCATCATTAAAAATTCATATTTGAACTTTGAGGAGTTAAATTGGACATGGACCATCACAAGACAATTACTGGTTTTAGAGAGATGGTGCAAATGATGATAAAAAAGAAAGCAGAAATAATTTCTTGAATTTTCAAAGAGTGAAGTCTGGGATAGCTCATGAGAAAGCATCCATGGCCGTGAAATGGTCGAATTCGACCACGAGCTGTCCAGATCTGGAACTTTCATGGTCAAATTTAGCCATGACAGTCGCCGGAGATGAGTGGAAAGAAAGGGCTATGAAAAAAGGGGAAGCTGACAAAAAAATTAAAATAAAAGAAATGCGAGGTGAGAAGGGTGTGGTGGTGGTGGTGGTGATGGTGGTGGTTGACTCCATTGTCACGGGGTAGCAGAGGTTTGAGGAGGGTAATGAGAGAGGGCTGATAGATTAAGGGGAAATTAAATGGTAACATTAGTTGGGTAAGTGTTGGAACACAAGGTGACATTCGAAGGGCGGGGTTGAATTGATTGGCTAAAACCGATCGATTTTCGCAAAAACATTTCTTATGGCGCGGTCTACGCACCGTGTGTTATTCACTCGTAAAATCTCCGATTAACGTTTTTGCTCGAACGAAATTGTATCAAACAATAAAACAATGAAATCAAATAATAAAATCCTTAAACCAAACAATAAGACACGGGAATTTAACGTGGTCAATCTCACCTCTAAGATCTACGTCCACACACAAACTTCTCTTTTATTATTTGAATCGTAAAATACCAAACTCTCGATACAATTCGATTCCCCCACTACTAACTCTAGTAGTGCTCCCCAACACTTAACCCTAAGTGTTCTTACTCTCCTATAATATAAGAATTACGAGAAAGAAAGATTCCTCAACGACGTGCTTCTTATTCAAGCAAATAGAGGACAATTACAAACGTTGTTTAGTTTCCTAATCGACTGGAACTCGTGCTATACTGTGCGCTTAGGAAGCTGTTTTCATTTCTTAATATCTCCGATTTTTCTCTCTGAAAACGTGAGTTATAAAGCGAGTTCAATCCCTTATATATCTTGGTGACTGAATAAAAATCCTTCTCCAAGATATATTATCTTTTGAACAATTTTTATTCCTAAAATAAAGGGATAAAATTCTTTTCCTATTCAAAAACCAATTTTATCTTTTATAAAAAACTGATTTTCCTTTTCCTTATAGGATAAGGATTTCTCCATATCTTATATTAATTAGATCAACTCTTAAATCAGTTTTTTTATTAAACAAACTTTATCATATTGCAAAATCAGTTTTTCTCCTTCTTATCAAAATTCTTTAAAAACGTTTTATGATTTTTACCGAAAAAAACTTTTATCTTTTATATAAAAAACGTTTTATCAAAATCAGTTTTTATAAAATCCTTTTTTATTTTAAAACTAAACTTCCTTTTTATATAGATATATAAAATTAACATAATTATTTATTTCCTTAACTCTAAGAAAATAATAATTATCCTAATTTTATATTTCTATACTTGGCACATAATATATCATCTAGTTCTAGCATATTACATTTTGCATATAGTAACTAAACTTGGAATTCAATATAAACTTGGACTTCAATCTTGATTCTTCACTTCTTCAAAGTCTTCATTTATTTATTCCTTTCTCAACCATCTGTCACAAACTTTCATACTATAACATATTATATTATTTTTCATCATCAAAACTTAACATGCACATGCACAACAAATTCCCCCTTTTTGATGATGACAAACACTCAATATAATATTATTAAGTAATCACTTTTTCCCCCTCAAAATATGCACCATTAATCACATAAGGGAAAATAGCATAACATCAATCACAAGTAACATGGTAACCAAGATAACCAATTATTCATTAGTCTAAGTATTATACCCATCTTCCCCCTTTTGACATTATCAAAAAGGAGAGCATCAACATGTTTAGCGAGACAAAGTGAGATATAGTCAGCAAAATAAGTTAAGTAGCTCAAGCAATAAATACTATGGATCTTTGGTGCTATGTCATAATCCAACTCACAATCCGAAGTCATTGAGCAAAAATATAACCCAACTCACAATCCGAATTTATGAAGCAAGAAATAATCATGAAGGATCATGGTTGATGGCTAAGAAAGCAAGATGAATATAGGTAATGCAAACTTGAAGATTTGAAATGGCAATTGGCTCAACAAGTGCTTAAACCCTTTTTTCATATTTTCAACTTCCACAAATAAACATCATAAGACTTTCTTCATCTGTAGCACTTGTGTGTGGCACTGTGCCACTGAACAATCTATTCCCTTTCAAATATAACTAATCTTCGGATATACTTGGAATCCAAAATGATGATCTTCAAAACTTTGATAATGTTCTTCACATTTGAATTAAACTCTAGGACTTATCTAAAATAGATGTCTTACTCTCCTTTTCTTTTTTTTTTTTTTTTTTTTTTTTTTTTTTTTTTTTTATAAAGGAGAAGCGAGACCATACAATATTACTAGAGTCAATCAATAAGAGATCAAAGATATTAACTTAATTCGAACCTCATTGTCTTTTTGATACATCTCCCGGCACTTGTGCCTTACACGAGTGTAAATCGGTATGTTCATTCTTTCACGTATTTGAGTTTCATTCCAACCTTTTCATGTTCCCCCTTAAGCGATGCGTCTTTTTCTTCCATCAAATTATCAAAATGTTCTTTCCCCATAGATTATCATGAATCAAGATTAAAAGCACTTGTTGAACTTTGGAGCAATGGGTGGGGAAAAGAAGGAATATAATAGGGAAATGACGATAAGGTGAGACATATGAAAGAAAGAAATAATGAGGCACAAATGTCAAACTCATAAATAGAAAATCAGATTATTGGGATAAAGATCAAGCTTGCTATAGGAGAAAGAAGTTACATTTCATAGCTCAAAAATCGGCAACTTAGGATCATATAGCTCATTAGTTCGGCAACTTAGGATCATGACATTAGGACAGCATCATTAGACCATTACGAGTCCTTTTTTATATCAAGTAGACCTTTACTCACAATGTTTCAAGAAGACATGCAATCCTACTCCAATTAACATATTTAAAGGAGGACAACAAGCATAATACTCAACCAATTTCTAGAAATTAATCCCAAAGCCACAAATTATCTTGTAAAATATTCATGCATGAATTTCAACATAATTACCTTGATCACACAATTGGGATATGCTTAACAATTTTTTTTTTTTTTTTTTAACCACTTACCAACATCACATTCTCTATGGAGTGTGTTAGGGATTTGCCGACGTTTCAAATACCAAATATTTATCCCTTTTTGTTATCGCCAAATGTAACACACCCTCCACGGTAGGCTACTAGTGAGAGGAATTGAGATTTATCACTAGTCATATGTCATAAGCAGCCATTGTCTAGATACCATAGGCTACTTCCTCTCACATTCGCCTGCAAAAAGATCACTTGTTAGTTTTAGGAACCCAAATTTGTTTGGGTCCCTTTTTTCTTTCGTTGAGCCTCTAACAAGTCTTTTCTAACTTGATTTGATTTACATACTTAACATTTTTCGCAACACTCTTTTTCTTAATGTTACGAGTTCTCCATAAGGTGTCCATTCTTTCCACGAAGTTGCAAATCAAATACTCGGGTAAATCAACATATTTTCTTCTACGAAAGTCTCTTTCAAAATTTTTGGCACTTGTGCCTTTACACTGTGCCTCCGGGTCTGTATATCCTAAACCAATTACGTTTCGATTGCTAGTTGTCTTTGGAAATATAGTCTAGGGCCTTTTGACCATCTAACCATTTTTCATACATTTTCCGAGCAATAGTCAATTGTGATTCTAAGAATTCCACGAAGTGTTTAGATCGCTATTTCTTTTTCTTGAAATTTCCAAATCTCTTTTAGCTTTATCAAGTTCGTCACTTAACTTAGCATCATGAGGTAGCATAAGTGGAACAATTTTGGATCTTTGTCTAGACTCTTTCACTTTAATTAACTCAAGTTTTAAAGATTCAATTTGTTTTTCAAGATTCGAATTTTTTGCTTCTAGCTCAGTGTACGGCACAGTGTTATCAACGATTTCTTTTGTGAGGGACTTTTCGTACCTTAAGGCACTTAACTCAACATTTATTTCTTCGACAGTTTTTTCCAGTTCATCATTCTTTTTCATCAGTTCTTTACAGTCCTTTAATAAATCCTTATATTCCAATTCCAACCCAATCTTTTGCTTAGTTAAATTTTTTACTTCCTTTTTCATGATTGAAAAATCATCATTCATCTCTTGACAATCATCAATGATATTTCCAAGCAAAGTAACAAGTTGGTTTTTTGAAAGACGATGTATTGAAGGTTTTAGAGAAAGAAGACTTACCTCATTGTCTTCGGTTTCATCTTGGGAGTTTGAACTTTTCGCCATTAGACACAAGTGAGAGTCGTCCCGGCCTTTGTGCCCTTCTCTGTATTGTGCGTACAAGCATTCGGACATAATTTTTCTTCATGGCACTTGTGCCTCGATCGTTCTTCATCGAGAATCCGTATCTCCCCAAACGGCAGCTATCATTGCTCTCTTGAATTCTTTCTTGGATTGCTCCCGTTTTTCCTTGGGCTTTTCATCATCCCATAGGGGACATTCTTTAATCCTGTGATTTAACTCTCCACACTTGAAACAACCCGAATTAGTAGCACTTTTCTTAAAGTTAGAAGTAGTGCTCTTACCTTTGAAATTTTCATCTTTTCTAGGATTGTTATTTTTGTTCTTTTTGAGAAAATTTTTAAATCTCTTAGTAAGAGAATCAATATCATCATCACTATCACTATTTTCAATTTCCAATTCAGTTCTCAAGGCTATACCTTTACTTTTTGGTTCATTAGTTTTAGAATCTAAGACAAGTTCATGAGTCATTAATGATCCAATAAGTTGTTCTAGTGAAAGTTTACTTAAATCTTTAGCTTCTTGAATAGCGGTTATTTTTGGGAGCCATCGATTTGTTAAACTTCTTAACACCTTTCTCACTAAATCTTCGAAGTATATGTTTTGCCTAGAGAACGTAATTCATTAGTGATTAGTGTAAATCTAGTGAACATCTCTTTAATAGATTCGTCATTATTCATAGTAAACAATTCATATTGTTGGACAAGCAAATCTATTCTAGATTGTTTTACATCATTCGTACCTTCGTGGGCCAACTCCCAGTGTGTCCCATATTTCTTTTGCTGTAGTACAAGCCGAGATCCTTGAGTATTCATCGAGGTCCAATTCCATATTGGAGAATACTCATTGCTTTGTAGTTCTTTTCGGCTTTTGCATAGTCGACCGAATCGTAGTCATCTTCATCCTTGTCGACCATCTTTCCTTCGGCGTCTTTTCCTTGGATAAGGATTGGTCCTTTTCTAATAACTTTCCAAGCATTCATAATCCGATCCTTGGATGTAGATCCTCATCCTAGCTTTCCACCATCCGTAGTCTTTTCCGTTGAAAATCGGGCACTTGGTGTGTCTATCTCGAGAGTCATCTTGCATATTCATGATGTGTATTCTCTAGGGATGAGCCTTTCGAGAATAACTTTGCTACGATACCACTTGTTGGAACACAAGGTGACACTCAAGAAGGGCGGGGTTGAATTGATTGGCTAAAGCGATCGATTTTCGCAAAAACACTCTTATGGCACGGTGCCATGCCTTTGTGTTATTCACTCGTAAAATCTCCGATTAACGTTTTTGCTCGAACGAAATTGTATCAAACAATAAAACAATGAAATCAAATAATAAAATCCTTAAACCAAACAATAAGACACAGGAATTTAACGTGGTTCAATCTCACCTCTGAGATCTACGTCCACACACAAACTTCTCTTTTATTATTTGAATCGTAAAATACCAAACTCTCGATACAATTCGATTCCCCCACTACTAACTCTAGTAGTGCTCCCCAACACTTAACCCTAAGTGTTGCTACTCTCCTATAATATAAGAATTACAGAAAGAAAGATTCCTCAACGACGTGCTTCTTATTCAAGCAAATAGAGGACAATTACAAACGTTGTTTAGTTTCCTAATCTGACTAGAACTCTGTGCTATACTCTGTGCCTTAGGAAAGCTGTTTTTCGGCTCTTAATATCTCCGATTTTCTCTCTCTGAAAACGTGAGTTATAAAACTGAGTTGCAATCCCTTATATATCTTGGTGAACTGAATAAAAATCCTTCTCCAAGATATATTATCTTTTGAACAATTTTTATTCCTAAAATAAAGGGATAAAATTCTTTTCCTATTCAAAAACCAATTTTATCTTTTATAAAAAACTGATTTTCCTTTTCCTTATAGGATAAGGATTTCTCCATATCTTATATTAATTAGATCAACTCTTAAATCAGTTTTTTTATTAAACAAACTTTATCATATTGCAAAATCAGTTTTTCTCCTTCTTATCAAAATTCTTTAAAAACGTTTTATGATTTTTACCGAAAAAAACTTTTATCTTTTATATAAAAAACGTTTTATCAAAATCAGTTTTTATAAAATCCTTTTTTATTTTAAAACTAAACTTCCTTTTTATATAGATATATAAAATTAACATAATTATTTATTTCCTTAACTCTAAGAAAATAATAATTATCCTAATTTTATATTTCTATACTTGGCACATAATATATCATCTAGTTCTAGCATATTACATTTTGCATATAGTAACTAAACTTGGAATTCAATATAAACTTGGACTTCAATCTTGATTCTTCACTTCTTCAAAGTCTTCATTTATTTATTCCTTTCTCAACCATCTGTCACAAACTTTCATACTATAACATATTATATTATTTTTCATCATCAAAACTTAACATGCACATGCACAACAGTAAGTAAGGGTATATGTGGTATTTAGCTATAAAAAGTTACCATTTTTGGGTTGGTTGCAAGTATTGTAACATTTTTCTAAAAGGAAAGTGTTGCAGGTAAAAAGAAACGGAGGAAGTAAACTTTAGACAATACTTTATCCTCGTTGACTATCTCATAGTACTTTCCATGATGCATCTACCTATCTTCTGTCGGTTTTCAAATGAGTGGAATTTATATTCATGCAATTAAAGAGTGAGAATTAAGATTTCTTTGTCGTAATCTCATCAATTCATCACAATTAAGCAAGGGAGTTTTGTTTAATTAGAAAGAACAGTCGACCTTGGGACTATGGACAAAAAAACAATTAAATATCTGTTGCGAGACTTCCACAATAAGATGATGAAAATACCATTGAATTCGGTGCCTACACCTTCTTAGCGACAGAAAGATACTAACGCATGCATGAAGAGGTGAAAATAATTTTGGTTTCGCAGCATGATATTCAAATTATTGAGCAATACAAGGAGGAGCACGGAAGCAGAGAAATTTGATTATCATTATAGTAAACTTATATCATAATAGTATTATCTCCTAAGAAAATAAATTAAACTGACAAATCTGTCAACGCGTGATACTTAGATGTCACAAGATCTTAGTTTAGTACTTGGTAGTAGTATTATTGTAATCAAAGATTCAAGTTGAAGGAGGTTTCTTTTCGATTAATTCCAAAGGTTAGTTAATACATGCAGCCATGGTCTTGTAATTCTGACATAATATGTACTAGTAGTCAAGTACTAATTGCGGGATCATATTGTACTCCCACGGGTATTAAATAAACATCTTAAATTTTGCATTAGATTAAGGCTATATTCTTTTCAACTTATTTAAGCACTCTAGTGCTTATTTCAGATCTGATCAGATCAGATCAGAAAAGTTCAGTTCAGATCAGATCAGAAAATTCAGATCAAATCCGAAAAAATCAGATCAGATCAGATCAGATCCGAAAAAATCAGATCAGATTAGTTATAAAAAGTTCATGCCTTATCCTTAATTCTTTTTCTATATATTATTATTATTATTATTATTATTATTATTATTATTATTATTATTATTATTATTATTATTATTATTATTATTATTATTATTATTATTATTATTATTATTATTATTATTATTATTATTATTATTATGTAAGAAATGACATGATACGAAAATACAACCATAACTCAACACAAAATAAATGGATTCGGGTCAAAGTTTGTGACACGTTTTAAGTAAATGGGTCAACATGACACGACTCGTTTATTAGATATGTGTGCCTATATTTTATATAAAAAAAAATTAAAACTAAGTCATTAATTTAAAGATGCATTGCAAAATCACAATGCAAGCTGTCTTGAAGAGTTGAAGCCACCTAATTTATTTTTTTCGTATGTTCTCTTTCCTTCTTTAATTGAGATTAATCTTGGTAATCAAATGCCAAAAAAAAATTATATATATTTGATTAGTATAAAATTTCATTTGTTTGCTGTGTGCTAATAATAATAATAATAATAATAATAATAATAATAATAATAATAATAATAATAATAATAATAATAATAATAATAATAATAATAATAATAATAATAATAATAATAATAATAATAATAATAATAATAATAATAATAATAATTTCTTGGGCGTTAATAATAATAATAAGAATAATCGAACAAAATAGTCAAGATCAGATCAGACCATATTAGAACAGTTCAGATCAGATCAGAAAAGTTCATATCAGAAAAGTTCAGATCAGATCAGATCAGATTAGATCAGATCAGATCAGAAAAATTCAGATCAGACCAGACGAAAAGAACATAGCCTAATTATTTGTACTTTCTTTTATAAAGGCTTGAAATTTTCACTATATATTTAAAATGCATTGCTTTTTACAAAAAAATTATGAGATCATGTTATACAACAAGCATTATATGTTAACTTTGCAGTTTATTTGTATGAAATTATGTCAAGTGAAATTTAACTTTTTTTTTTAAACACAAAAAACGGCGATTATATTATGATAGCTTAATAAGTTCCAAACATACAGCCTTATGAGGTACCATCTACCATCACACATTAGCATAGAAGAACTTATCATACAGCATAGGTTTGAAAATAGGAAAAGGAAAGCATAAACTAAGACCTCCTCCTAAGGGGAGACATTTAATATCCTTGACATATTCCTCCATGACACCAAGAGGAGGTGTGAAGAAGGTTTTCTTGTTCTCCTCCATCTCCATTCCTAGGCGTGCAAGCTTATGCGCAACCACATTGATATCTCGCTTAGCATGAAGAAAGTGAACCTCCCTGTTACCTTGAATCAATTGGATAACATCTTGAATGATTGCCATGAGTTGGTGATGAGGGTAGTTTTCTGCTCTATCTAGCATGATCTTCAGAGCTTAAGCGTCCGTTTCGACCTCCAGATGAGTGATTTTGTGTTGTCTTGCAGTGGAAAGTCCCTCTTTAATGGTAAGAAGTTCAACTGCAACAGGATAAACTGTGACAAATATCATAGCAAAACCAATGTACCACGTTCCATCATTGCGCCTTATGACTCCTCCACCGCTTGCTTTGTCTATACCTTTCCAGCTTCCATCAGTGTTCAATTTGAAGAAACGAGCATGAGGTGGTTTCCAAGTGAAATTTAACTTAGTAATCACAAAATCCAGTAGCTCTCACAACAATGAATGAATCTATAGCTTTTAAAATTGTCAAAGGACCAACTCAACCAAAAGGTTAAGCTGATGGTTGGAGTCCTAGGAATAGTTTTATACTCTGTCACTCCCCCTCACGCGAGAGCCCATTGGGCATGAAGTGTGGATGCAGCACATGCTCCCTCATACCTAGTGCTAAATATTTCACTTAGAAAGGAGGGGTGGATGAGACTTAAACCTGTGACATTTATGTCACGTTGGCTTTGATACCATGTCAAAGGACCAACTCAACCAAAAGTTTAAGTTGATGGTTGGAGTCCCAAGAATAATTTTATACTCTATCAGAAATGAATAAATATTATGTACAATGAAAAGAATCAAGGCACAATCTATCTTCATTCTTATAGACAATTTCATACCGCAACTTATCCTCATATCTTCCTCACTTTCATAACCATTTGTTCGCTTGTACTATAGTATATGTTGCCATCTCTAACCTTTACAATTGCATGTATGTTTGGTTTGTTGCTACTTGCTACCTACTATTCACTCTAGTTTCCTTCATACTATTAGAATAAGTTACATTGAAAAAAAAACATATGAATAACTTGGGATGAAAAGTTGTATTATTTAAGGAATTATTGGGTGAAAAATAGTTTTAGATACTATCTCTGTTTTTTTTAGATGTAATATTTAATGATTTTAATACATACATTCACCAAAAAGTCAGATGTTGCATCCAAAAAAAACTACATTGACGATATTTTTTAACTAGAATAATACAAACTTTGGCCGGTCCTCCAACAATAATACAAACTTTTGATTATTATTTAATAATACAAACTTTGTAACAAAATTCCTAGAGCAGGTCAAAATCAGATGCAACCTGATAAACCGGTAAACTTGGACATGTGTCATTGTTTCATTGGTTGGGTTTTCGATTTTTATTCAAATAAAAAACAAAAAAAACACTTTTTCCTTTTTTTCTCCTTTTCTCCTTCACCTTCACTAAACCAGTATCCACCACCACCCCCTCCGACAACCATCCCACCACTTCAGCCCCACCATCACCCCAAAACCACTTCAGCCCCTCCGACGACCACCCCCACCACTTCATCCCCTCCCCCACCCCGAAACCCGCCATTAATATTGTTAGTACTGCAAAACGAAGGACGAACAGTAACCGAATCTTCCATATCTCTCCTTCTACCACTAACGGACGTAACACCGAACTTCGGAAAGTCCTCAACCTTCACCGAGCTTCAGAAATTTTCGACGTCAAAAAATTATTGACGCTCGAATTCTCACACTCACGCACCTCAACAAGCTGCAATTGATCGACTCTCTCTTCTTTATCTTCAACTTTACGACGCTCGGACGAGTAGTTTCAGCGATGTCGAAATAAGCTTTATTTGCCGGAGTTCCATTCGCCGACGAAGAGCCGTTCGCGTCGACGGTTCAACCGGACTCTCCGGTTCATTTTCACCGACTTTAATTCCACAACAATCTAGGGTTTTCGGGGGTGGGGTAGTGGGTTTGGTGTATTTCGGGGTGGAGTGGTTGGGTTAGGTGTATTTCGGGGTGAGGGAGTGGAGGGAGTGGAGGGAGTGGAGGGGGTGGTTTTCGAGGCTAGGATTGGCGGTTTCGTGGCCGGGGAGGGGGTGGTGAGGGCTGGACCGGTGGTTTCGTACGTGGGGGGAGGGGGTGAGGGTGGGGTTTCGGTTGGTATGGGGAGGGGAGGAGAGAGAAAGGGATTTTGGGTTAGGTAAAATTTTTTTTACCTGTTTTACAAGTTAAAGGTCACATTGCCCTACTGGAGGAATTTTGGGCAAAAGATTGTATTATTTAAAAATAATCAAAAGTTTGTATTATTGCGAGAGGACGGGCAAAAGTTTGTATTATTGTAGTTAAAAAAATCCTATTTTTTATTATAGATATCGAAAAGTTATACCTATTCCAAAACCAGTGAAGCAAGTATCACAAACATTAGTTACATTTGCTGCGCGGATTTCAGTAATTTAAGTTAATTGGGTTGTGTTTCTGCTTAGAAATTAGTCAAAGGAGTGATGTGTGTTTAGAAAGACTAAAATCCCGAGTAGGTGTATAATCCCGAATCTTGATGCTTGAGGTCTTCCAAAACAAGGAAAACTGGTCTGGGGGTGTTCCCGGGAAAGCCCCTCCGACGCTCAAGTTAGTTGAGTTAGATAGAGAAAGTGAGTAGTTGTAGTGAGAGATGTTCTGGTTTTGTTAGGTCAAAATTGAATACCCTTGTACTGATTGCATCTGCTGCTTTTATAATGTTGAGGATTTCCTAGACAGGAAAACCTATTGAGGGAACATCGATGATGTCATGAAAGTTGTCCCCCGTTTATGGTAAAGTTATTTTCTAACTAAAGAGCTGGTGGGCCCCTGGGGAGCTTATTGAGTTGATCTTTTAAATGGGCTTTGCACAATACCCTTACCCTTGGACCGGATCAGGGGTCGAAACAATTAGCCCCACGATGAATCACTGGCTGTGAGATGACCCTTCTCGTCTAAGGCTATTTAGCGGGATTTTTCAATGTTGCCTAACCCCTGGTAAGCCAGGTGAATCCCGAGACGATGCCCTAGTGCTTGACCCTGAACGACCCCGAGTAGGGGAGAATGCCCTGCTCTCCCGAGTAGATGTGGTAACCTTGGACTTGCTTCCAAGCGGCCCCGAGATGATGCCCTAGGGCTTGACCATGAGCAATCCCGAGAAGGGGGGCGATCCTGCTCCCTCGAGTAGATGTGGGAGCCTTGGACTCGATTCTAAGCGACCCCGAGATGATGCCCTAGGGCTTGACCATGAGAAGTCCTGAGAGGGGGGGGGAAGATCCTGCTCCCCCGAGTAGATGTAGGAGCCTTGGACTCGCTTCCAAGCGTCCCCGAGATGATACCTTAGGGCTTGACCATGAGCAATCCCGAGAGGGAAGACATGTTTACCCGAGTCGGTGGGCGAAGCCTTGGGTTGTTGAGTGTCCTTGAGGGACAACTCTACTTCCCAAAGTTCATTTGTCGGTCATGGAGGTCTTGGTCTCTCGAGTTAATGTGCTGGACCCCGAATTTAGGCCCCTCCTCGGGAAAGGAGGATCCTTCTAGGGTAACACCATGCCACCTCGGGGGATAACGAGTCCTCGTGGGCGTACCCTAAGTCGGGCGTGGAGATGCTTAGCCAATATTTGGCTAAGTGTCGAGCCCCCTGGTGAGACCGAGGTGGTATATGCCAACTCGGGGGCTAATGAGCCCTCCTATACGGACCCAGAGTTGGTCATGGAGATACTTAGCCTAATGTTGACTAAGTATTGAACCCCCTGGCAAGGCCGAGGTGGGTATGCGCCAACTCGGGGACTAATGAGCCCTCCTATGGGGACCCCGAGTTGGTCATGAAGATACTTAGCCAAATGTTGGCGAAGTACTGATCCCCCTGGCAAGGCCAAGGTGGGTATAAGCCAACTCGGGGGATAATGAGCCCTCCTATGGGGACCCCGAGTTGGTCATGGAGATACTTAGCCAAATGTTGGCTAATTATTGAGCCTTTTGGCAAGGTCGAGCTAGGTTGGTATGCGCCAACTCGGGGGCTAATGAGCCTTCCTATGGGGACCCCGATTTGGTCAAGGAGATACTTGGCCAAATGTTGGCTAAGTACTGAGCCCCCTGGCAAGGTCGAGGTGGATATGCGCCAACTCGGGGGTTAATGAGCCCTCCTACGGGGACCCTAAGTTGGTCAAGGAGATACTTAGCCAAATGTTTGCTAAGTACTGAGCCCCCTGGCAAGGCCGAGGTGGATATGCGCCAACTCGGGGTTTAATGAGCCCTCCTATGAGGACCCCGAGTTGGTCATCGAGATACTTAGCCAAATGTTGACTAAGTATTGAGCCCCCTGGCAAGGTCGAGGTGTGTATGCCCCAACTCGGGGGCTAATGAGCCCTCCTATGGGGACCCCGAGTTGGTCATGGAGTTACTTAGCCAAATGTTGACAAAGTTTGAGCCCCCTGGCAAAGCCGAGGTGGTTGTGCGCCAACTCGGGGGTAATGCGCCCTTCTATGGGGACCCCGAGTTTGGTGGAGGAGCGGTTACGGTCTCATGGTACTTAGCTGATAGATCAGGTAGTGACCCAGTGCTAGTGTGATCCCGAGTGGGTTTAGTGTCTTCAGTTGAGCTGGGTCTTAGTCAACTTTTTAGATGTTTGACCATTGACCATTGATGGCTAGTATTAGGACGTTGACCGTTGACTTTCCCTTTGATGGGAATTGGGCCTTAATACTATGGGGTTTTCGTCTTTGGGCTCTTCTTGCTATAGGTCTGTCTTTTGCAAGCCCACCAAGGGTGGTGCAGGAGTTATCACAGCGCGGGAATAGAGAGGGATCTATATAGATGGGGAGAGACTTATTTTCCGTACACTCCGATCATTTGCGAAATTTCTCTCTCTCTCTCCTCTTTCTCTCTCTAAAGAAGCTCTAAAAATCCTCTGCATTTTTTCATGCCCGAGTTGGTCCGATCTTTCGTACCTGTGCCCATCCCGAGTTCTTATAACCCCGAAAAGGTACGCTTTTCTTGTGTTTTATTTCCTTATTGCTTTCTGTCGTAGTTCGATCCCCCTGGAATGGACCCCAAGCCAGACCCCGAGTCGGAGTCGAGTACCCCCGCCTCCTCTCCTTACAAACTTTTTCTGAGGAGATCCGCGGGGAAGGTGGCTTTTTAGTTAGTATTCGGATACCTTGCCCGTATCCCTCGGCGGTGCCCGAGGCAGTTCCTTTACCTAGCCCTTCGGATTCTTTATCGGAAGAAGACGAGGGTGTAATCCCGGGTTCTTGGGATATGTCGATCGCGGACAGGGTCCTCGCTTTGGCTTGAATCAAACTGTTCCCGAGATGTCTAGACAAGAGGCAGTTGCGGGAATATATTTTTCAACAACGCTTAAGACTCTGATCGGGGCCCTCTCGTACGTCCCCAAAAATTGGCTCCCTACCCGCTACGAGATACGAAATGAGATGTTCCTGGCGGCTGCGGGTTTGAGCTGCAGCTGTGATAAGGGTAATTTCGCCTTTGTTTTATGTAAAGGTCTTTTTTTTATGCTAAGTGTTTGACGTTTCCTTTGTTTCAGTGGTTGCCCGACATCAGCTAGGTCCCGAGATGGCTGAACTATTCATCGATTATGCCGAGTTGGCCCTGAAACTAATGGGCGAGCTAGATGGGGAGACAATGTCCATCCCTCCTCCTCCTAAGGTAAATGTTACCTTCGTCATTTTTATTTCATTTTATTCTTAGTAAGGTACCCCGTTTTAATAGTGCTCTAATCCCGACAGGATACAGATCCTAAGAGGCCCAAGAAGCCTTCCGTTCGGTCTCGAAGGTTGAAGGTATCAAATACCGAGAAGGCTCAAGCTGCAGAGAAGCAGGCCAAGTCCAAGGCGTCTGATAAGGCATTGTCGGGTATATCTACAGGCTCTAAGTGCAAGTCGGGGGACATTGAATCTCTCTTGGAGGTGGTTGATGTGGAGGAGCCTCAGGTTAAAAGGACGAGAGCTGACCAAATTGGAGCTGGTGCCCCCTTCACCAACATAACCCATACCCAGAAGCTTGCCCGATTACGCCACGCAGTTCGGGAGATCTACACCGAGGCAGATGATTTGGCTCTAGCAGCTCTAGGCTCCGAAGAGGTTAACACCCTTTATGAGTCATGGCTGGAGGTAAGTGTTGCCCCCGACATGGAGCTTGTACTTTTTAACTTTGATTCAGTTATGCTAACCAGTCTTACTCTTGCAGACCTCCATCCGAATGACCTCAGTGATACGTCGCCGGGTCCAACTTGAAGACGAGATTGTCACTTTGAAGAAAGAGGTTGGTGATCTGAAGACCAAAGTGTCGACTAACGACAGCGAAATAGAGAAGCTGAATGCCGAGCTCAACTAGCAAAAGGACACTTTTGAGAAGGCCAGCAAAGCGCTGGACGAGGCCACTACTCTAAAGGATAGCAACAATAAGCTTCAAACCTCATTGGATGCTGCCTTGTTTCAGCGCAACGAGTCTAAGAAGAATGCTGGGGAGCTCCAGCTGAAGCTGGATGAGGCTGTGAAGAAGCACAAGTCCTCTCGCCATAAGCTGAAGAAAGTTGAGGCCAAGCTTTAGAAGGCCAAGGAGGAGTGGCTGGATTTGTGGAAGACTTCCCCTGAGGGGCTCAACTACTTGGGTAAGATGGCTTCCGCATCCTATTGTCTTAGGACCCCAGAGACCAAGCAATGCATCCGAGCGATTTTGGCTGACTCAAATGCTTCCTTGGACTGGGACGCTGTTGAAGCTGAGTTTAATCGTCGAATTGCCCTAGAGCAATAGACGAAGGGAAAGGGAGAGGCCTCCATACCCCGGGTGCTTCTCAGCTTCAGGGTCCGACGCTGGAGTCAACCCTAGTTACTCCCAAGGGCGTTCAGTCCCGGGATCCTGCTGATGGAGGGAACTCCCTGCTGAGGATAGGGATGAAGGTCAAGGTTCCCGTTCCGTCGAAGCTGAAGTCTCTAATGAAGATATGTTGGATAGTTCTGAGGGAACCCCAATCAAGGAACCTGCTGCTTGGTTTTGTCCTTAGAATTTCATCCTTTTTCTGTTTGAACTTTTTCTGGATCCTGAGAGTCTGTTCTTGGGTTTTCTTTTGCTTTTGATGCCCGAGAGTATGTTCTCTGGTGTCTCTAGGTTGTATTCTGTAATGAACTTTAAGTTTACGCCAGTTTCTTGTGGTTTCTCGAATTTACTTGTTTTTTATTTTTAATGCTTGTAATTTCTCCAAGTTCTTTATTTTGTTAAATGCAACTGTCGTGACCAAGTGTTCATAAAATGTTTGCTTCATTCATAACTCCCGAGATTACGACAACTCCATGGGCGTACAACTGAATGCCCCGAGTTGTGTTTGACAAAATAAACTACTGGCTCAAGTGTGGCCTAAGTTTACAAAATATCCCGCCAACTCTAACAGGGTACAACTGATTGCCCCGAGTTGTGGTTAACAAAATAGACTAAAGGCTCAAGTGTGGCCTGTTTACAAGATGAGGCTCAAGTGTGGCTAAGTTTACAAAATAATGGCTCTTGTGTGGCCAAGTTATATCCTTGCTCATTAAATGTAGTATTTCTTCAGATTGTCCGCGTTCCAAGGCCGTGCCAAGGGGGTGCCTCCAGGTGACTCGAGTTGGTATGTTCCTAGCTTGACTACATATGTGACCTTGTAAGGTTTAGCCTATTTTGGCCCGAGCATCCCTTTCAGATGTGCCAATCCCGTTGCCTCAACTTTCCTCACTACCCAGTCGCCAACATGAATGGGTCTGGCTTTAACCCTAAGGTTGAATTGCCTGGTAACACGTTGTTTGTTGCGTATGGACTTGAGTAGCGAGTTGCCCCGAGCTTCGGGGAGCAGGTCGAGATTGACTCTCTTCTTCATTCTATTCATAGTCATAGAATGTCAATCTGGGGGAAGGCATCCCGACTTCGACTAGAAGGATAGCCTCACTACCATAGACCAGGCTGAAGGGTGAATGGCCCGTTGCTTCTTTCACGGTTGTTCGTGCAGACCATAACACCCCTGGAAGGTCATAGATCCATACTCCCTTGACCCCCTCCATTGACTTCTTGATTCCGTTCAGAACTACCTTGTTTGCGGCCTCTGCCTGGCCATTTGTCTGGGATCGGGAGACCGCTGAGAATCTCGTTTGAATGCCAAACCTAGAACAGTAATCCAGGGTAGGCACACTATTGAATTGTCTCTCGTTGTCCGAGATGAGGGTCCTTAGGACCCCGAAGCGGGTGATGATGTTCCTCCAGATGAGGTTATGTACTTGCTTGTCTGTTATGGAGGCTAGGGGTTCCGCCTCGACCCATTTGGTGAAGTAGTCGATGGCTACTAGGAGGAACCTCCTCTGCCCCGAGGATGTTGGGAATGAACCTATTAGGTCCATCCCCTATTTATCAAGGGTAGGACAACTGGAATGGTGGTTAAAGGATTGGTGGGAGCCCGAGGAATGTCCACATGGAGTTAGCAGTTGGGACATTTCTTCACCAATTCTTTGGCATCATGCTTCAAAGAGGGCCAGTAATCTCCGGCCCTTAGAGCTTTCCCTACTATAGTTTTGGCCCCTTGGTGGCTGTTGTAGGCTCCTTCATGAATCTCCCGAAGGATGTAGTTTCCTTTGAAGGGAGTTACGCATTTGAGTAGGGGGTGAGTATAATACTTTTTGTACAAGTGGCCTTCATGCTAGATGAACCACCTCGCCTTTCTCTTTAGGCTATCAGCCTCATTCTCATCCGAAGGTAACACCCGTCTCTCAAGTATCCGATAATCTCTTCCATCTATGTGCCTGTCCTATTGATGGTATGTACTTACAATGAATTGATGCTTGGTTGGTTAAGGACTTCCCAGATGATGGTTCGAGGGGTCAACCCCTCTGCTGAACTTGCCATGCGGGCCAAAGCATCGGCTTGCTGGTTTTCTGATCTCGGGAAGTGTTGTATGTTGAATGAGGACAACTTCTTGATGAGCTCCTGGGTCTTGTTGAGGTACATCCTCATGTTATCTTCCTTGGCCTCGTACTCCTCCGAGACCTGTCCTGCAATAAGCTGTGAGTTCAACTTGACTATTAATGCCTAGGCTCCCGAGTTGATGCAAATTTGGAGGCCTAGGATCAGAGCTTCGTATACAGCCTCATTATTGGAGGCCAGAAAATCAAACTTCACAGCATATTCCATTTTATCTCCGACTAAGGGTATCACTAGTAGCCCGGCTCCGGTTCCTGCTTTGGTGGCTAAACCATCCACTTACAATTCCCGCGACTCCCTTTCCTCTATGTCAATGGGTCTGGAGCTGCATTCGCTGATGAAATCTGCTAAGGCATGGGCCTTGATTGCTCTCTGAGGCTCGTATTCCAACCCAAAATCTGCCAACTGGTCTGCTCACTCGGTCATCCGAGTCGAATGATTCCTGCTTTCAATCACTTTCCGGATAGGTTGTCTGGTTAGGACCTTAATAGGGTGCACCTGAAAATATGATTTCAACTTTCGACTTGCCATTACTAGCGCTAAAATTATCTTCTCAATCTGGTTGTATCTTGCTTCGGCTCCTCTATAAGATTGGCTGATGAAGTACACTGGGTGCTGAGCTCCTTCTCTTTCCGTTACTAGCACGACACTGAGAGCATATTCTGATATCGACATATAGATGTAGAGTGTTACTCCCGGCAAGGGTGATATGAGTTTGGGCAATGTTGCCAAATGTTGTTTCAGCTGTTGGAAAGCATGCTCAGCCTCGTCATCCCAGTCAAACTCCTTCCTTTTGAGTGCTCTTGTCAGCTGAGCGGGATAGGAAGCGGCCCATCGCTACTAAGCACCCTATCAGCCTCTCAACTTCTCTAACATTCCTTGGCGAAGACATTTTTAACACGGCGTTGATTTTTTCGAGATTAGCCTCTATTCCTCTCTCATCCACCAGGAACCCGAGGCTCTTCCCCCCTTTTACTCCGAACACGCATTTCTTCGGATTCAGCTTCATGTCGTGGCTTCGTAGGGTATTCAGTGTTTCCGCCAGATCCCCGACGTGGTCGATTGTCTTTTTGCTCTTGACGATCATGTCGTCCACGCATACCACAATGTTCCTCCCGAGTTGCTCTTCAAAGACTTTGTTAATTGTTCGTTGGTAGGTAGCCCCTGCGTTCTTTATACCGAAGGGTATCATTTTGTAGCAGTACATGCCTTGGGCTGTAACGAATGCCGTGTGTATTATGTCCTTTTCCGCCATCGAGATCTGATGATATCCCGCATTGACATCCATAAAGCTGAGCAACTCGTGACCGGCAATCGAATCTACCAACCTATCAATTTTTGGGAGGGGTTGGCTATTCTTTAGGCATGCTTTGTTCAGATCAGTGAAGTCGATGCACATGCGCCAAGCTCCACTGGCCTTCTTTACTAAAACCACATTGGCCAACCACTCAATGTACTGGCACTCCTCTATAATGCCTGCCTCTAGCAGCTTCTTAACTTCTGGTGCTGCAGCTGCGTGCCTCTCGGGCCCTTGATGCGGGAAAATTTATGGTGTTTAGCGGAAACCTTCTTTGTTATTCAGCTTGTGGGATGCGAAGTTGGGGCCTAACCCCTGCATGTCAGAGGTGGAGTAAGCGAATACATCCTTGTACTCCCGCAAGGTGCTGATAAGTTTGTCTCTGATCTCGGGGGTGAGAGTTGTGCCAATCCTCAACATATGCCCGAGATCCTCATCTATCATTACTTATTCGTCCTCCTCTTCCGATTAGGGTCGTTCATATGACTTCGGATTTTCTGAAAGGTTGACCCCGAGGCCTGTGGGGTTACCCTCAGGGTCTTCCCTCCCGAGCTGAATTTGTTTTGAAACTATTTGTATAACACTCTCAAGCTGTCCGCTAAACACCATAAATTTTCCCGACTTGACCTTCGTCTGTTTCGTACTGCATGAGTAACTGGTATACCGAGATGTAAAGGTGGGCGTGGGCTGGGCCTATTCATAGGTTCCGCCCGCGGACTTGAGGAAATAGCGGGTCGGGCCATGCCCGAGCCCGTAAGTGGCGGGTCGTGCCTGAAATTTCTCGATTTTGTCCACGGCTCGACCCAGGCCCGCGGGCCGGGCTAGTGCCTACTGCGGGCCTGGCCCGTGTTTTATGTTTTTTTTTGGATTCTTGGCAGTTTGAGGCTAAAAAACAAAGAAAAAGGGCCCACGGGCCATATAAGTAGGCTCGTGCCGGTGCGGGCCTAAAATAATATTTCCTGGCCGTGGCAGGCCCACGACCCACAGAGCGGACAACTGGTCGGGCCGGGCCAGGCCCAAAACGTGCCCGGCCCATGCCCACTTCTACCGAGATGGCTGCTTTTATCTTGTTCATGGTGGGCCTGCCCATGATAGCGTTGTAAGGTAGTGGGGTATCGACCACTAGGAAGTCGACTGGTAGGCTTCTTCCCTTTCCCCTTTCCCCGAGTCTTACAGCCAATTTCACATACCCGAAGGGGTATACTGATCCTCCCCCGAAGCCTATCATTGGCTGACTGGTCGGAGTTACGTCTTTCTCGGTATACTTGAGCTTGCGCAAGCAATCTAGGGTGATGATGTCTGCTGAGGAGCCACTATCGACTTGAATCCTCTTAACTCGGGAATTAGCAATCTTCATCTCTACGACAAGGGAGTCATCATGGGGGGTATGAATGTGCCGGACAGGCTCCCCAAACGTCATGACGGGACACCCCGCCCTTATCGGCTCGATTTCTAGAACCTGCTGCTTCATTGATTGGAGATGGGCCTTACCGGCTTGACTTGTTTGGCCCCTCGAGGCATGGCCTCCTGCAATCACTCCGACATACCCGTCGGTGTTATCGCTATTATTTTTTCCTTCCTTCTTCTTCCCCTTCTCTTCCAGAGAGTGCTTGATGTATCTGTTCAACTTTTAATTATCAGCTAGGTGATCCAAGGCGTTCTTCAATTCCCGACAATCGTTGGGGGTATGCCCGCATTCCCGGTGGTACTCGCATCACAACCGTTGATTTCTTCTTCCTTTGAAGTCCTTATGGGCGGAAGGATGGGTAATACCGACTTGTGCTTTAGATCAAGGTAGATCTCACGTCTATTTCTGTTGAAGCGTGGATCATTCCCGTTATCCGTAGCTCTCGGGAGGAGTTGTTGATTGTTTTTGTTGGATTCCCGGTAAGGGGTTTCTTCCTTTCTTTTCTTTGACTTCTCGATAACTGGCTTGTAAATGTTCGAGGCTTGAATGAACTTCTGAGCCCGACTTATGGCCTCAGTGAATGTGGTGACTTCATTTTCAGCCAAGGACCATCTGAACTTGTCTGGCCAGAGCCCTGACATCAATGCGGTGAAGACTACTCCGTCCTGAAGGTCGGAGATTTTTAGGGATTCTTCATTGAATCTCTTGATGTAATCAGTGAGGCTCTCGTGCTCTTGTTGCTTAATTGAAATTAAGTGAATGCTCGTCTTCTTATGCCGGCGCCCGGCAATGAAATGTTGGTGGGACAATGTTTCTAACACAGAAAAGTTCGTGATTATGCCAGGAGAGAGCCCTGAGAACCAGCTGAGCGCTAACCCCTTAAGAGTTGTCGGGAAATAACGACACCAAGCGGCTTCGCATTCGGTTTCCCAAATATTGCTTGATCAGGGGAACCTTGACCTTGCCCGGGTTAGGGACCTCCATGATCTCCCTACTAAAGGGTGTCATGAAGTTCAGCACCCGTATTTTGACCAAGACGGGGTTCCTATTTCTTGGGGGTCCCAAGTCTCCTTCGTCTTCAGCCATGGTCTTCTTGGACCCGAGAGGGGATCCTTCCCACCCCCTTCGAGGGGTCCGAGATAGGGCCTACTCCTCTTGGTGGGTCTTCTCTTGATTGGCCCTCCTCTTGTCATTGAGTAGGTTCCGGGCATCCTGCTCCATTCGACGCCTACGATTCTCCTCAATAATCCGTCGGGCATCAGAATTTGGAGTCCTATGAGAGTTAGCCAGCCGGGATCTCTCTTCCCCCACTCGTTGCCGTTCCCGGTTAGGGATGTGAGTGTTTGGATCACCCCTTGCTCGAGGCTCTCCTTGGGTCAACTCTCGGGGCACCCCTTGGTTATGCTGGGGAATTCCAGCTATGAGTTCTTGTAGGCTGCGCTGCATGTTTGCATTCAGCTGCTAAGCTATCCTTTCTATGTCCACCATGGTGATGGGAGGTGGATCGGGTTGGTATTGAACCGGGGAACAGTGTGCTCTTCGTTACGAGGAGTAGATCCCTCATCATCGATGGCAAGCGATTCGACCTGCACATTGGGTTGTTGGGACTGAATCAGGGTTGGTTGGGGTTGAAGTGAAGCTCGGGTAGTTTTCCTTCGGGGTGCCATGTTGCTCTCAGTACGTAGCTTTGAGATGCAGGATCCCCACAGACGGCGCCAAACTGTTTATGCTTAGAAATTAGTCAAAGGAGTGATGTGTGTTTAGTAGGTGTCTAATCTAAGTAGGTGTATAATCCCGAGTCTTGATGCTTGAGGTCCTGCAAAACAAGGAAAACTGTCCCGAGGGTGTTCCCGAGAAAGCCCCTCCGACGCTCAATTCAGTTGAGTTAGAGAGAGAAAGTGAGCAATTGTAGAGAGAGCAATTTGTGAGCAATGGTCGAGATTGGTTTTGTTAGGTCAGAATTGAATACCCTTGTACTGATTGGATCTGCTGCTTTTATAATGTTGGGGATTTTCAGGACAGGAAACCCTAGTGAGGGAACATCCATGATGTCAGGAAAGCTGTTCTCCTTTTATGGTAAAATTATTTTCTATCTAAAGAGCTGGTGGGCCCCTGGAAAGCTTGTCGAGCTGATCTTCTAAATGGACTTTGCACAATACTCTTACCCTTGGACCGGATCATGGGTCCAAACAGGTTGTATAGCAAAGAAGGTTGCGTTTAAGCATATAAGACAAAGAGAAGGTAACAAGATTCTTCATATGCCACTCTCGGACTCTTGTCACTGGTGCATGTGATGGCCAATTATTATTACTCATTACATTATGTTATACAATTAGATTTGTCTGTGAGTTTAACTATGTATGCTATTCTGAGTTCTGATTCACACAGACTTGCCTTGTCCACCAGAGGCTTGTTCTGTCAAAGTCAAACAACTTTTTTTAAGACTGTTTGGATATATATCGATACCACGTGTACCCGCTTGAGATATAGAAGTATGATTTTTGTGCATTTTAGATCCACCTATTTTGTTGAATGATGATTTTAAGTACTTTCTCCCCTAATAAATTTTATTTCTTAAGTTTAAAGAACATATAAATCTAGTTTTCAACTAGTTGCTATATTGTTAGTGGGTTAGGCATGATCATCAAATCATTCCTTTAATCAGCTTGTTATTCTCTTACTAATTGGTATATAATTGTGATTGTATAACTTGCATGAAAATTCTACAATGGTCTTTTTTCAAAAAAGACCATGGAAATGGTGGGGCCACAAGCAATGTGAGCCACCCACCTCATTTTCTTTTCCCTTTTCTTGTTTGCTTTGAAATGTTTTAAGAAAATACCAAAATTATTTATTGTAATTTCTGAAAATGTTTTAAATAATTTTGAAAATAAAAAAAAAATGAAAAAATTCTGAAAAATCAGAAAAATAATTTCGGCCAAAAAAAAAGTTTTGGGGAAATTTTTTTATAACCCAGATTTTCTCTCTCCTCTCCTATACCCCCTCTTCCATGGATCTTCAATTCTTGTCGAATTTTCAATAGATTTCTTTCCCCCAATCCTTATCTTTCCATCAAATGGTAAGAATTCATGAAGAAATCATGAATTTGTGACGAAACGTTGTAAAATCGAAATTGTAAATTTCGATTTTGTGGGAAAATTTTCGGGAAATATTTTCGTGAAATTTGTTTCACTTTCCTCACTTTCATCTTTCTAAATTCATGAAATGATGAACTAACAAACAAAAAATTGATGATCCTATGTAGACCATGAACACCCCAAATCCATGGAAGGTAAAGTATGAGTTTTAAAATGAACAAATTTATAATCAAGATTCTAGGTCATTATGAATTTGGCAAAAACATAATTTGATTGTTGTAATCTGTTGGAAAACCGCCGAGTTGGGACCGATTTGTGCATTTTGGAGTATTGATGACCATTTTAACAGTAGAAGAAGAATTTCAGATGAGAGAGAAAAAATAGAAAGGTTAAAGATGAGGGTTGAAGAAGATGACTGAACCGATACTTTAGGTAATTACTAAAATGGGTTCCGGTAATTATTTGCAGAAACTAAGAGAAATCTCAAAAACTCCAATTCTAAAGTGTATTGAAAATAAACAATTCAAATCAACAATACTAAGTACAAATTAATGAATATACTATAAATGAGTTAATCCAAATAAGCCAAATAGGGTTACAATATGTAAAAGATAAGAATGTCTTAGTAGGTTTTGGTCATGGCCAAAACTTGTTTGGTAATTACCTAAAAGAATATGATATGGGGTTAATTTAGGCTTTTTAGCACAAGTAAGGACAATGGGGGCCTAAAACTGAAGTCAACGGGGTTTGGTGAGGTATTGGTTCTAATGGATCCAGTGACATGATTGTCCAATCCCCATAGTCTGATTGGATAGGTTTGGTAATATCCATAATATGTTTAGTAATTACCTAAAATCATATGATGTAGGGTTGATTTCGGCTTTTTAGTACAAGGAGGGACAATGGGGGTCCAAAACACAAGTCAATTGAGTTTGGTGAGGTATTGGGCCTAATGGATCCAGTGGCATGATTGTCCAATCCCCATAGGATTGCGTTGATGAGTAACGATAAATGATTGCCATTTTGAAAACATCACCCACTTAGTAGTTTGGTAATCTTCAAAACATGTTTGGTAATTACCTTAAAGCATATGATTGGGGTTAATTTGGGCTTCTTTGTACAAGGAGGTACATTGGGGGCCCAAACCTCAAGTCAATGGGGTTTGGTGAGGTATTGGGCCTAATGGACCCAGTGACATGATTGTCCAATCCCCATAGGATTGCTGTGATGAGTAATGGGAATGGATTGTGATAGGATAGGTTTAGTAATAACCAAAACATGTTTGGTAATTACCTAAAAGCATATGATCTAGGGTTAATTTTGGCTTTTTAGTACAATGAGGGACAATGGGGGCCCAAAACTCAAGTCAATGGGATTTGGTGAGATATTGGTCCTAATGGACTCAGTGTCATGATTGTCCAATCCCCATAGGATTGCTCTGTTGAGTAATGATAAATGATTATCATAGGATAGGTTTAGTAATAGCCAAAATATATTTGGTAATTACCTAAAAGCATATGATCTATTATTAATTTGGGCTTTTCAGTAAAAGGAGGGACAATGAGGGCCCAAAACTCAAGTCAATGGGGTTTGGTGAGGTATTTTTCCTAATGGACTCAGTGACATGATTGTCCAATCCCTATATGATTGCTTTGATGAGTAATTATAAATGATTGTCATTGGGAGAATATCATCCACTTAGTACTTTGGTAATCTTCATAACATGTTTGGTAATTACCTTAAAGCATATGATTGAGGTTAATTTGTGCTTCTTTGTACAAGAAGGCACATTGGGGGCCAAAAACTCAAGTCAATGGGGTTTGGTGAGGTATTGGGCCTAGTGGACTCAGTGGCATGATTGTGCAATCCCCATAGGATTGCTTTGATGAGTAAGGGGAATGGATTGTGATAGGATAGGTTTAGTAATATCCAAAACATGTGTGGTAAGTACCTAAAAGCATATGATCTAGGGTTAATTTGGGTTTTTTAGTAAAAAGAGGGACAATGAGGGCCCAAAACTCAAGTCAATGGGGTTTGGTGAGGTATTGGTCCTAATAGACTCAGTGGCATGATTGTCCAATTCCCATAGTATTGCTTTGATGAGTAATGATAAATGATTGTGATGGGATAGGTTTAGTAATACCCAAAACAGGTTTGGTAATTACCTAAAAGCATATGATCTAGGGTTAATTTGGGCTTTCTGGTACAAGGAGGGATAATGGGGGACCAAAACAAAAGCCAATGGGGTTTGGTGAGGTATTGGTCCTAATGGACTCAGTGGCATGATTGTCCAATCCCCATAGGAATTCTTTGATGAGTAATGATAAATGATTGTGATTGGATAAGTTTAGTAATACCCAAAACATGTTTGGTAATTACCTCAAAACATATGATCTAGGGTTAATTTGAGCTTTAAGGTGGGACAATAGGGGCCCAAAACTCAAGTCAATGGGGTTTGGTGAGGTATTGGGCCTAATGGAATAAGTGGCATGATTGTCCAATCCCCAAAGGATTGCTCTGTTGAGTAATAATAAATGATTGTCATTTAGAGAACATCATCCACTTAGTAGTTTGGTAGTCTTCATAACATATTTGGTAATTACCTTAAAGCATATGATATAGGTTTAATTTGGGATTTTTAGTACAAGGAGGGACAATGGGGGCCCAAAACTCGAGTCAATGGGGTTTGGTGATGTATTGGGCCTAATGGACTCAGTGGCATGATTTTCCAATCCCCATATGATTGCTTTGATGAGTAATGATAAATGATTGTCATTTTGAAAACATCACCCACTTAGTAGTTTGGTAATCTTCAAAACATGTTTGGTAATTACCTTAAAGCATATGATTGGGGTTAATTTGGGCTTCTTTGTACAATGAGGTACATTGGGAGCCCAAACCTGAAGTCAATGGGGTTTTGTGAGGTACTGGGCCTAATGGACCCAGTGACATGATTGTCCAATCCCCATAGGATTGCTGTGATGAGTCATGGGAATGGATTGTGATAGGATATGTTTGGTAATAACCAAAACATGTTTGGTAATTACCTAAAAGCATATGATCTAGGGTTAATTTGGGCTTTTTAGTACAATGAGAGACAATCTGGGCCCAAAACTCAAGTCAATGGGGTTTGGTGAGGTATTGGTCCTAATGGACTCAGTGGCATGATTGTCCAATCCCCATAGGATTGCTCTGTTGAGTAATGATAAATGATTATCATAGGATAGGTTTAGTAATACCCAAGATATATTTGGTAATTACCTAAAAGCATATGATCTATTGTTAATTTGGGCTTTTTAGTAAAATGAGGGACAATGAGGGCCCAAAACTCAAGTCAATGGGGTTTGGTGAGGTATTGGTCCTAATGGACTCAGTGACATGATTGTCCAATCCCTATAGGATTGCTTTGATGAGTAATGATAAATGATTGTCATTGGGAGAACATCATCCACTTAGTACTTTGGTAATCTTCATAACATGTTTGGTAATTACCTTAAAGCATATGATTGGGGTTAATTTAGGCTTCTTTGTACAAGGAGGTACATTGGGGGCCAAAAACTCAAGTCAATGGGGTTTGGTGAGGTACTGGGCCTATTGGACCCAGTGGCATGATTGTCCAATCCCCATAGGATTGCTTTGATGAGTAATGGGAATGGATTGTGATAGGATAGGTTTAGTAATATCCAAAACATGTTTGGTAATTACCTAAAAGCATATGATCTAGGTTTAATTTGGGCTTTCTGGTACAAGGAGGGATAATGGGGGCCCAAAACTAAAGCCAATGGGGTTTGGTGAGGTAATGGTCCTAATGGACTCAGTGGCATGATTGTCAAAGCCCCATAGGATTGCTTTGATGAGTAATGATAAATGATTGTGATTGGATACGTTTAGTAATACCCAAAATATGTTTGGTAATAACCAAACACCTTATGATATGGCGGAAAAACGAAAATTTCAAATTTGAAAAAGGATTGTTTGGTAAAAATTTGAAGTTCAAAATTTTGGCTTCCCTTCATATTATTTGCATTCTATCTATCATGTCACATTATTTTCTCTCTATAATTGTTTTAGCTACTAGCTTCTACTTAATTCTCCAACTTTTGAGAGAATCTGCACCACTGTAGAATTCGAGTTGAGAAGAATTACAAAATTGACTAAGGTGAATATTTAGCATCTGTATTTTTTGATTAATTTGTTTTTTTTAATTATATGTTATTGCGTGAAGGTTGTTGATTTCTTTGTGGTTATTTCGTGTACAAGTATGTCAAGGGAAATCTCCTTGTCTATGAACTGTGAAGAAATATATTGCGACTGCGGTTTTCCAATTGCAAAGTAGAAGTCTTGGACTCATGAGAATCCTGGAAGGAGATTTATGGCATGCAAATATTGGGACCGTGACACCAATTCAAGGGGGTGTGAATTTTTTAGATGGATTGATAAAGAAATTATAGATTGGCAAAGGGATGTGGCAAACCAACTTCTATTTGAGAAAAAACAACTGACAACTGAGGTTAATTTGATGAAGAATGAGAATAAGAGGCTTGTTGATGAATTAGAAAAGATGAAGCACAGGATGAGAAAGAAGAAGTTTCATCCAAGGGAAGGGTTATGTGGTATTATGTCTCTCTGTTTGGCTATTTCTGTAATAGTAAGTATTTTGATAGTGAAGATTTCTGGCTAGAAGTTGTTAAATTTGAAATACTATGTAAATGCAACTTGAATGGAGCTTATGAAAACCAAAAGTGAAGATTTCTGTAATATTATTTGCACAATTTGGTTATTATCAAAAAATTTTAAGTGATTACTGAAAACCAAAAATAAGTATTAGGCCAAACAAAATAAGAAGGATTCATGGTTGATTAATTTTTATGATTGTTTACATATAAAAATTAGGTTGTATGAGGTTCTTGGCCTATAGACCCAGTGTTATATATTTCCCTAATCCCTATGTTATTTCGTTGTTGAGTTTTCGTAATTGTTTGAACTATAGTTTGGTAATTACCTGTATTAGTTTTGGTAATATCTAGAACTATCCGTTTTGTGGGTAAAATACGAAAATTGACTTGTTTTAAATAATTTGTAAAATCAAGATACTAAGGGCATTATTGTACTTTTGCCGACCACTATTGCATTCAAAGAACCGCCAACTTCTCCCTCCCTTAATTTCTCTCTCCTAAATGTACCCTCATTCTCTCTCCTAAACCTTCCATCATTCTCAACTTCCTCCACATTCTCTCTCATCAACCACACTATCTTCTCCAAAAAAAAAAACAGTGGTTCTCTAAAACGCACGACATATTCTTCGCATCATATCCGGCAACACTTTCGGCATTATTTGTTCAAGGTGAGTTTGAATGTAGCGTTAAATTTTTTAGAGCAATTTCGAACTTTTGAATAGTGGCACCATACAACTCCATTCATGATTTAAATTTTGAAATATATGATTTAAGTATTTGAATAGTGAAAATTAATGTTTTCTCTTGTGGCAATTTCGATTTTTGTTGGAATTGTGATATCTAATTATTTGTTGTTAGCACTTGATTATGTTGTTTGAATTGATAAAAGTACTTGTTTTGATATATTGGGGGGAAGAGGAAGGATTGTGTTTGAATCTTATGAATTATGCGTTTCTATTCTTTCAAACACATAAATTTTGGTGCTTAACAAAATTCTGAAAAGCATGATTTAAGTATCTCAATATTGAAATTTAGGGTTTTGATTTGTGGTAATTTCGACTTTTTTTGGGAATAATGACATATATTTATTTGTTGTTGTCCTATGATTTAAGTATTTGAATAGTGAAAGTTAGGGTTTTGTTGTAAGATTAGTTTGAAATTGACAATAGAAGAAATTTGTAAGAATCTAATCATCATGTTAGTTTTAGAAAAGATGGAAGTTTGGACCATGGTGTCATTGATGAATTACAAAGATATTATTATGATGTTTTACAGTTTGTTGTGTGCTTCTCTAAACGCTAGTGATGCCTCACCTGTGTTTGGTATTTACCTAATGTATGGTTAGTGATTATCAAACCGTTTCTAAAATTGTCGTAATGTTATGAATTGTAAGTTTTCATGTAATCTGTGCTAATATTGTTTGGTTCATGTGTTTGGTGATTGCCAAAATATTTAAGAAATTGTGGTGATGTTATGAATTGTGAGTTTTCATGTAATCTATTCTATAGTATTGTTTGGTTTATGAATAGTTAATTATATCTATAATAAGTGTATATTTTTAGTTGTCCTAGCTTTTTCAATTACCTTAACTGTGTTTGGTAAACTATGCTAGTATTGCCTTTCTTGTGTTTGGTGATTACTTGAATATATTTGGTAATTACCAAAATGTTTAAGAAATTGTGGTGACCATATGAATTGTGAGTTTTCATGTAATCTATTCTATAGTATAGTTTGTTTTATGAATAGTTAATTATATCTATAATAAGGGTATGTTTTTAGTTGTCCTAGCCTTTTCAATTCCCTTAAGTGTGTTTGGTAATCTATGCTTGTGCTGCCCTCACTTTTGTTTGGTAATTACCTTAACATATTTGGTGATTACTGAAACTTTATAGAATTTGTGGTGATGTTTTGAATTGTAAGTTTTCATGTAATTTATGCTAGTATTGTTTGGTTAATGAATATTAAATGATGTTTATAATAAGGCTAGGTTCATACTTGACCTATATTTGGCAATTGCCTTAAATGTGTTTGGTTATTCATGCTAGTGTTGCGTCAACTGTGTTTGGTAATTACCTGGTTTATGTTTGGTGATAACCAAAACTTTTCAGAAATTGTGGTGATGATGTTAGTTTTCATGTAATTTATGCTAATATTATTTGGTTTATGAATAATTAATGATAATTATAATAAGGATAGGTTTATACTTGTTTTAGCTTTTTGAATTCCCTTAACTATGTTTGGTAATCTATGCTAGTATGTTTGGTGATTTCCAAAACGTTTGAAAAATTGTGGTGATGTTATGAATTGTGAGTTTTCATGTAATCTATTCTATAACATTGTTTGGTTTATAAATAGTTAATTATATCTATAATAAGGCTAGGTTTTTACTTGTCCTAGCCTTTTCAATTTCCTTAACTGTGTTTGGTAATCTATGTTAGTATTGTCTTTCATGTGTTTGGTGATTACCTGAATATGTTTGGTGATTACCAAAATGTTTTAGAAAATTGTGGTGACCATATGAATTGTGAGTTTTCATGTAATCTATTCTATAGTATTGTTTGTTTTATGAATAGTTAATTATATCTATAATAAGGTATGTTTTTAGTTGTCCTAGCCTTTTCTATTCCCTTAAGTGTGTTTGGTAATCTATGCTTGTGTTGCCTCACTTGTGTTTGGTAATTACCTTAACATGTTTGGTGATAACTGAAACTTTATAGAATTTTTGGTGATGTTTTGAAATGTAAGTTTTCATGTAATCTATGCTAGTATTGTTTGGTTAATGAATATTAAATGATGTTTATAATAAGGCTAGGTTTATACTTGACCTATCTTAGGTATTGGGCCTTAAATGTGTTTTGTTATTCATGCTAGTGTTGCCTCAATAGTGTTTGGTAATTACCTGGTTTATGTTTGGTGATTACCAAAACGTTTCTAAAATTGTGGTGATGATGTAAGTTTTCATGTAATTTATGCTAATATTGTTTGGATTATGAATAGTTAATGATATATATAATAAGGATAGGTTTATACTTGTCTTAGCTTTTTCAATTCCCTTAACTGTGTTTGGTAATCTATGCTATTATTGCCTCACCTGTGTTTGGTAATTATCTAATGTATGTTTGGTGATTACCAAATGAATGCAGAAATTGTGCTTTTATGTTATATTATTTTTGGTTATTACCAAAACCAGTCTGATTATTACCAAAACCATGTCTGGTTATTACCAAAACCCTGTCTACTTATTACCTAACTTGTCAGTATGTGTAATATGTTTATAATTTATTTTTGGGCAGTGAGATGGCAAGGGTAAAGCAGACAGCTTTGAAGCCGACAAAGAATAAGGACAAGAATACTGAAGATGATTCGGATTATGTGGAATCCGAGGAAGGCGAAGAATCCCCACGTCGTTCATATAAAAAAAGGCAAGCTCCAAAAAACCAAGAGGCATCTACTTCTAAGAGTTCACAGAAAAGGCAACGTATCTTTAAGGGTGGTGATCATATCATTCCCGAAACTAATGTTGATGAAAACAAAAGGTTTCGCACCCCAGAGCATGCTCAACGTTACAACGAATTTTGGTACACGTCAGGTGTATTCAGCTAGGACAGTGGACTTCATATCTTTGAAGATTGACAATGCAAACTTCCTTTTTGAGTGGTTTTCTTACCAACAGTGGCATAGACTACTCCAGACTAAGCTCCATTGTTATCCTGAACTTGTGAAGATATTCTACACACATCTTGAAGTGGATGACAGTTGTGATGGCAGGATCACATCTTGGGTGAAAGGTGTCGAAATCGAGTTCAATGATACACAACTTGGAGCTAATCTTGGTTTGCCTGTGGATGGATTGTGGGATTACCCCGGTAACAAATGTAGTGAAGTCGATGAATTTGATGTTGAGAAGTGCATCAAACTATTGTTGATGGATGACGAAGCCGACGGGACCCTTAAGCCTCAAGTTGATGAGCTTCCTCTTGAGACTCGTTTCCTCCAGCTTGTCATTCGGCAGACCTTCAATGCTCGTATAGGTGGGAAATCAACAATAACGTGGGCTGACATGTTCATTATGTTTTGTGTCATTTCAAAGACAAAAACGAACATGCCCTGTTTCATGGTCGAGGTGATGTCCCATATAAGCAGGTCAGATGCTCATAAGTCTTGTTTGCCCTATGGCATGTGGTTGACAAAGGTGTTTCAAAAATTTGGAGTGGATTTGAAAGGTGAGGTTGTGAAGGAATTGGAGCATGATGCATTTGACCATAAGACCATTACTAATGCTCTAGGCTTCACGTTCGATAAAACGGTCGGTAAATGGGTGAAGGGGAGAAAGTGGGGTAAAGCTGTAGCTGACAAAGGGGATAGAAAAAGGGGCGATGGGCCAAGTGGAAGGAGCGATGGGCCAAGTGGATAAACGTTTGCTAGAGTTATTCCATCCATTGGGAGAAATGTTGCCGAGACATTGAGTAACTCACAATATGCCTTGGTGGAGACCAAAATTGTTCAAGAAATGCTCAAACGTGTATATCCGGAACTTTTTCCCGATGATTACATGCATGGCCTAAGGTAGAGGATGCATTTGGAGGTCATGAAAGCGACCACTACAATTGGGCCTCCACAGGGAGAAGAGGAAACCGCAGATAGCGGGGATGAAAATTATGGTAATAATTATTGAATTTGTTATTTATATGGTACTTATTAGGTTATTAGGCGATTATATAATATATAATGTGGAATAAGGTAATCTGATATTGTTTGGTAATTACCTAAACATGTTTAGGAATTACCTAAAACCTAAAAAGCTGATGATGGTTCACCTGCCTAATTATAGTAATCACCAAAATCATTTTAGTCATTACCTAAGTCTTAAAAATTTAGGATTATGTTATCTGAAATAGTTTAATACTGTCCTGAGCATGTTTAGGTATTACCTGAATGTTAAAAAGTGTAGGGTAGGTACTATGTCTATTTCTGTCACCATTACATAATATATAAATGTGGAATAAGGTAATCTGATATTGTTTGGTAAGGATCTAAACATGTTCAGGTATTACCTAAAAATAAAAAAGCTGATGATTGTTCATCTGCCGAATTTAGTAATCAATTTTAGTCATTACCTAAGACTTAAAAATTTAGGATTATGTTATCTGATATAGTTTGGTAATTTCCTGAACATGTTTAGGTATTACCTAAATGTTATCTGATATAGTTTTGAGTGGATACTATGCCTGTTTTAGGTAATGATTTTCAGTCGTTACCAGTTTTTATTAAACTCAATGTATTTGATTGAATTGGTTACTGAATGTACACAGGTTCTGATCTTGCTGATGGTGATGGTAATGGTGATGGAGAAGAAGAGGAAGATGACGGAGAAGCAAGTGATACCTATGCCTCTGACCCCGAGAATTAAATTGATGTGTAATGTTTGGTGCTTGAATTATATATTTATAATATGGTTTTGTGGACATACTATTAAGTTTGTAATGTTATATATCTAGGCAGTTGTTACTATAACTTTTGTTATATATCTAGGTAGTTGTTACTATAACTTTTGTTATATATCTAGGTAGTTGTTACTATAACTTTTGTTGACATACTTACTATTAAGTTTGTAATGTTGTCTTTCCATTAGGTCATATGGGTTGTGTTTGGTTTTTAAGCACGATGTTTGCTTTGCTTATTGGTATTAAAACTTATAATTACAAATTAATCAATATGATATAAATGTGTGATTTCAATTTTGCATATTTGGTTATTACCTAAACTCGTTAGGTAATCACCAATATGAAAAAATGAAAACTGTATTTGTCTTTGTTAAGTTATTACCTAAACATCTTTGGTAATTACCTAACACAAAAAAAGTGGTTCTCTAAAGCCTTGGTGGTGATTATCATTTTTGTTACATTTTGTATAACATAGATATTTCTTTTTGTGATTTGAAGTTTGATTGTTTTGATAGTGTTTCTCTAAGGCCCTCTTGGTGATTATTTTATTTCACCTGAAATTGCGATTATTGTGTAAATTTTTTTATCTGGTGATTTGGTATGTCATCAAATAATCAATTTTTAAAAAAAATAATAGCAATTTTAGGGGCAAGTTGACAATTTAAATGTAAAAGTCAATTTAATTTATTTATTATTATTATTTTACCCACCAAAAATATATAGCACATAAGCAATTTTTTTTAGGACATAACCCATAATAAGTTTGACCTGTCAAGAATATGAATAATAGGCTTATCAGTTTGATGATGTTTGACCTCTTCAGATCAACTTAGGCACTTGTGTTGTTGAGGGATTTAGGTAATTACTAAACACATTTTGGTGATTACCAAATAGTTATAGACCAACTTATGTGTTCTGATAAGGTTTGTAATTTGGATAATTACTAAAACAATTTTTGGTGATTACCACACAAAGAGGTTTTGGTAATTACTGAAACAATGTTGGGGATTACCAAACAATTACAGGCAGTAGGCCAAAATGTATATTGAGATGGGTTTGCATAGCTTTCAAAAAGATACAAAAAAAATCATGATCTCAAAAAGAGATGCAAAAAAAATCATGATTCCCAAAATTGTTGCGGGTACCAACCAATAACTAGCAATTATAACTACCAAAATATTTGGGGCCCCCAATCAAAAACTAGGGGATCCTTCTGAAAGTGAGAAACTTCATAGCACGAAATGCACTTTGCTGCTTCTCCAGATATAAATGTTCTAGGCATATGATTCTTTAGGATGTCGCTAAATTTGGGGGAGTCGCTTGTGTCAGGTTTTTTGTGCGGAGTAACGGGAGGTGCCTTGTTCAGGTCGAATGACTTGGTTGAGCTCTCGTCCGCATTCTTCTTACACGTGGAGGGCTCATTGAACAAACATTTTTGCTTCTTCCTTTTTGGCTTACCATTTACCTGCACTACCTTAGGATCATTTAAACCTACCAAAACCCTTGGAGATAAGATTTGGTCATTCAACTCTGGTGGAGCAGACAACTGAAGCTTGAAGAAAGTTTCCTTCAACTTTTGTGAGGACTTGTATGTTCTGGAATACGCCGTACAAAGTTTTTTTGCTTCGAATGTGAGGTACGCAAACCGTCCAAGTACCGCGGCTTCGTCATTGCTCTTCAAGTTATCCACGGCCTTGCTTGGATTAGAGGCGACGAAGAATATTTCCCACCGGAATCTGATCAAAATAAGCACACTTCATGACAACAAACATGTGGCGACATGGGAAACCAACGGATTCAAACTTCATACAACAACAATACATTGTCTCAATTCTTTTATAATGAGCAACAACGTACTGTGCGTCTTTGTGCTCGGTGTTTGATAGCCAATAACATGTAACTGGACCATCGGGATGGAATTGTTCAACTTGAGTATCAATCACGACGTGCATTCCTTCATACTCAAGTTCCTTACACATCAAGTCATAAGCACCCCGCGTATATATAGTTGATGCATGTTCTTTGACATTCTTCAAGACTCCTTTGACCACCGGTGTTGTGTGTTCCGTGATGTAGTCATTTTCTGTCTCAGTGAATCTTATTCTTTTTAGTACTATGTCGTACAATGCAACAAATCTGTACAACTTTATTTTGGTTCCAAGAACAGTCTTCAAAGTGCGGTTCATTGACTCGCATCTCTGTGGGCTTCTCATACCTATTCATTGGTTAAATAAGTGAGAACATTGTAGATGAATAATTTAGGTAATTACTGGAACAAGCATTAATAGTTACTTAACACGTTAGGTACTAACCAAAGTACATCAAGGTAATTACTAAACGCTCGCAGTGACCTTAATGTGTAGTCCGAAGTGGTTATTGACTGTTTAGTAATCACCTATACTAGGTATGGTAATAACCTAAACATTAAAAAGCTATGCATGGAGGAAAATAATTTGGATTTGTTCTTAAGTGGGTATTGACTGTTTAGTAATCACCTAGACTAGGTATGGTAATTACCTAAACATTAAAAAGCTATGCATGGAGGAAAATAATTTGGATTTGCTCTTACCGGCAAAAAACTGGCCATGCATAAATGCTTCTCCCCATTTTTCCTTGTCATTGTATAGATCCGCGACCCATTTTTTTTCTTGCAATTTGTACTTTACAACAAGTTCACGCCACGCCTCCTCAAATTCTTCTCTTGTTCGGCATTTGTCAACGCATTTCATGAAGCCGCTGCCAAACCGTTTTCCTCCATTTTTTTTATATTCCTCATCAAATGCCACAAACATAATCTATGATGGGCATTTGGTAGGACAAACTTGATTGCAGCGGCCATGGCCTTGTCTCCATCAGTTATTACCGTGTGTGGTATATTTCCTTCCCCAGCTTGGACCAACTGCTCCAAAACCCATTTATAGGTCTCTGTTGTTTCATCCGAAACCAAAGCAACGGCGAATGGGACTGTTTTCCCGTGGTGATTGATACCGACGATCACCACTAATGGCTTATTGTAAGCGTTGCACTTGTAAGTCGTGTCAAATGCAATGACAATACCAAATGCTTTGTAATTGCGGCGGGACTTTCCATCACACCAAAACATCTTCTCCAAGTCTTTGTCTTTGTCCCGTGTGTATTGTAAGAAAAAGTCATTGTCATGCTGTTCTGCACATAGCAAGTATGCCATTACCGCCTCTGCATCACCATCGCCGATTTCTTCCTTTTCAAACTGGTTAATAGTGTTGTACATGTCCTTTGTTAGGAAAAAAACTTTTTCTGGACCTCTTGCTTCTTGAACAAAATTACGCATAGTTGCACAAGGAGAAACTCCCGAATTGATCATGGATTTAATACGACTCTTGTCAGCCTCGGAAATATGACGATGGTGCCTGTGAAAAGATAAGTAAATGGCACATTTTTAATGGTCAAGGTGAACCACACAATGGCACATTTTATGATATAAATCATGTTTACTAATCACAAATGTCCACCTACTGACCATATTTGGTAGTATTCAAAAATAAGTTAAGTAATCACTGAAACAAATACATTAAGTGTTAGGTAATCAGCAGATAGTGTTTTCGTAATAACCAAAGATAAAAAACCATTTACTCCAAATATTTTCATTTTACGGACTGGTTAGGTAATAACCAACTACAGGATAGGTAATAGCCTAACAGCATGATCTTAGAAGAAGTAAATGTAATGAACCCATATTGAAAATACCTTATGAATGGTTGTTGGTGTGGGGGAACAAGATTATGATTGTGGACATCATTAAATTCCTTGACAAAGTATTTTTTCTGAACCTTATCCCATTTGAACTTAACAATCGCCTGACAACCGCATCTTGTAAGTGCTCTTTCTGTAATCTTCCTATTTGGATTATCCAAGTATGGTTATCTCGAAAACCTTGCTTACTGCACCATATGGTTTTTGAGGTGAAGTGATCACCCCTTGCACCCTTAGTTGGGGCCTTGTGTCGGATTCCAAATCCTTTAACCTTGGCATACAACATATAAAACTGAACACAATTTTCAAGAGTGTCAAAGTATAATTGCTACATATCTTCCTCATCGAAATCTTCCAGATCTTTGTCAAATTTCTCCCAAATCTCCATATCAATGAAAGTATCTGACTCGTCAATATCTTCATCCATCGGGGACTTAGGTGTATCCCGAGCTTTGCCTTGTTCGTGAATTTTGTAAGTATTCTCCAAGTCATCCAACTCATCAATATGTTCAGTATCGTGACCCTTTGCAGACGTTGGTGTATGGATAGCTTCATATTCCATATCAAGTTTTTGATTAACCTCCAAGTCATCCAAGACATGTATATGTTCATTGTGCTCTGTTGACACCATGAGTCTACGTATTGTTGATAAGCACTCCAATAACCTCTGAATGCAAAATATTGAATATAATTACAAATCTGCATCATTAACATTTGCTACAGCCAATGAATCACTAAAATTAAGTGGAATGCCAATGCAATCATGTGCTTGGTTATTTTCGTGATTACCAAACCATTCCAGAAATTGTAGTGATGTTATGAATTGGAAGTTTTCATGTAATCTATGCATGCTAGTGTTATTTGGATTATGAATAGTTAATGATATCTATAATAAGGCTAGGTTTATATTAGTCCTAGCCTTTTCAATTCCCTTAACTGTGTTTGGTAATCTATTCAAGTGTTGCCTCACTTGTGTTTGGTGATTACCTGATATATGTTTGGGGATTACCAAAATATTCTAGAAGCTATGTTGATGTTATGAATTGTAAGTTTTCATGTGATTACGCTAGTATTGATTGGTTTTTGAATAGTTATTGATGACAATGATAATGGTAGGTTTAAATTTGTCCTATATTTTTGAATTCCCTTAACTTTTTTAAGAAATTTTGTATATGTTTGGTAATTATCTAAATATATGCAGGTAATTACTAAACGTGTTCTGTAGAAGGACATATTTATACCACTATTTATGGAAAAAATACCATTTAAAGAGAAAGGTTTTTTTTGTTTGAAAAAATACCATTGAAAGAGAAAGCTATGTTTAAACTTAGAATGTTTACTATCGTTCTTTTGTTGCAAAAAATATAATAAATATAATGGTTTTTAAATTTCAAAATTTGTAGGGTTTACTTTTTATAAAAACTTTTTATTTATGTGGAACTATAATATTATAAAAGTGAAATGTTAAGCATTGATTGGTTTATCAAAGTAAAATACTACATTTATTGTTGTTACAACCATAAAAAAACAACAATAAATGCTTTAGATGATGATTATAAATGTTAGCATAATTATATTTTGAGGATTTTGTCATTTCATGTAATGGAAGTAAAGACTCATTTTGTAATATTAATGCATAATTCATAGTTTAAGAACAAAAATATAAATTTAGGATATAAAAGATCTAGCCTTTATCTTTTTTGTTGAAGGTTTCCTCCAATGGAGATTGAACTTGAGTTGTTAGAATTGACTTGAGTTGATGGGTTGTGTAACAAAAGCTTAAAGTAAGTAAGAAAATAGAGGTTAAGGTATAAAAAATTATATATTTTTGCTTTAACCTTTTTTTAAAAAAAATTAAAAATATTGGACATAATAAAATTTGGGGAAACCGCCCCTTTTACTCTTCTTCCCCCCCTTTTCTCTTCCCACTCTTCTTAAGTCACTGTCATTTTCTCTCTCCTCCCTGACCGCCATTTTTCT
The DNA here is from genome assembly GCA_947646795.1 of Beta lomatogona. NCBI lineage: Eukaryota > Viridiplantae > Streptophyta > Magnoliopsida > Caryophyllales > Amaranthaceae > Beta > Beta lomatogona. The sequence goes on from CANSNZ010001411.1 coordinate 151,107, forward strand.
CTCTCCATCTTCCCCTGTTTTTTCATTTCTCTCTCTCCTCCCTACGATCCACTGTAATTTTTCATCGCCGGCGTGAAAAAGCTTGCACAACTCGCCTGAAAACGCTTACCGAGCGAGGTTAGTTTTCGACCCACATTTTCATCATGTTTTGGTTAAGGTTTTATGTTCCAATCTTAGAAATGAGAGTAAGTATAGTGTTCTTCTCTATTTTGCTTACTTGTCTATGTTTCAATGTAGTTACTTTGTGAGTTAATTATATGATGGTGTTGGCTTGTTATGATAAGTAATTAATTTGAATTTTGCCCTAAAAAACCTTTGAGTGTTGTACAATGTTGTTTTATGGGTTTGGTGATGAAAAACATTTGAATAAAATCCACTTGTGCATGTAATTTTGAATATGTAATGATTACAAAGAGAGTTTTGGTAAATACCTTAATTTTTGGAGTTGTTTTATTTGTGAACTTATTTGATTTATCTTCAAAGTTTAATGGAAAATTATATCTTGTGTCACAACATATGGTGATTACCTTAAACTGATTGGTGATACCTGGAAAATGTTTGGTCCTTACCAAACTGGTTTTGGTAATTAACAAAACCGTCCTGTAATTGTGATTTTTGTTAAATGTTGAGAATCTTTTAATGTTGTTAGGCACGATGTCAAAGCGAAAGCAATCCGAATCGGATGACCCAGTTATCATACCTGTTGCTAAACGGCAAACAACTATGCCAAGTTCATCAATAAGCAAGGTATGGATGAAACTATAATTTTTTAAGAACTTTTGTTGCCTTTTTTACAAACTCTATTATTTGAGTAATTATTAATACTTTCTAATATCCACACAGAATACGTGGTCAACTTTAGGAGATCTTGAGGAATTTGTTGAGGTCTTTAAAAAGTTTCCGAGAGAAAAGAAGAACGTTTTGGTCGAACTTGGTTTTGATTTCTTGTTTTCCATAAATTGCAAGGTCATAAGGAAAACAATGTGTAAGTGGGTGATTGACCACTTCGATCCTAAAACACACATCTTAGATATTCATGGGAAGCAAACTGTAATAAGCCCGACGCATGTGGAGTGGTTGTTGGGGTTTAAAAGCATAGGCTTTGATATTGAGAATAAAATGCTTGACGACGATTATGAGGAAAGGTTTATGGCGTTGGCTAATATGGATGTAGATAATATGGTCGTGAATCTACGCAAACTTGATCATGACGATAAGTTGTTCAAGGCATTGTTCACCCTCTTCATGATGACTACAGTTTTTTTGCCTACTCCTGATCGCAAATCCAAGGAGGGATGGCTTCATGTTGTGGTTAACGCGGAGATGATTCCGCAATGGAATTACGCCAAGTTTATCTTCGATACTTCAGTCAGTGAAGTGGCTAAATTTCAAGCCAACCCATCCAATGCAAATGTTGGTGGTTGTTTCCTGTTTTGGATGGTAAGTATTCATTACTTTTTTGCCTATTCACATATATAAAAGTTGGTCTGACATTTGTTGGTAATCGCTAAATTTTTTTAGGCATTACCTAAAGCTCTTCTGAACACGTATAATTTGGCCTGACATTGTTTGGTTATCACCAAAATAGTATTAGTAATTACCTAAACATTTTCAGAACACATACAGGTTTATCTGACATTGTTTGGTTATTACCAAAATTGTTTTAGTAATTACCTAACACTCTTCAGAGCACAAGTATATAAGTTGGTATGACATTGTTTGGTAATCACCACAAAAGTGTTAGTAATTACCTAACAATCTTCATAACACAAGTATGATAAAATGTTCAATTGTGTGGTTTACCTTGACCAATAATTTTGTTTTTAAATTGTTATATGTGTAACAGTTGATTTTCGCTGAGTACTCTTGGGCTTCTGGCCTCGATGAAATTTGGAGGTTGAAGACTCCAAGAGTGGTTGACTGGAGTGACGCGAACACAAAGCGCTTGAATGACGCCGTTGTTCAGTTGCAAGATTCTTACAGAACCCCGAAAGTTAGTTTGTAAATGATCATTAAGTCATTGAGTTGCAAGTTGTTTTTTGACAATGTATTGAAGTAAATGTATATGGTTTTGTTTATCTCAGTTGATGCAGAAGATTGAAAATGAGAAGGAGTTGATCAAAGGAAATTTGCAGAGCGATTTCACGGCAAATAGCTTGAAGATGCAATTTGTCATATTGAATAAAATTGAACAACTATCGCAGAATTTTAACCAAATGTTCAAATGGATGCTTGAAGGTACGTGCTCTTAGTAGTATAATTCTTGCCTAATATGTTATGATTGCATTAATTTGGGTTCTTTGGTTGTTAAATGAGATGCAAATTTCTTATGTGGATTGTAGTTATAATAGTGTAGGTTGATATTTCAAAAGTTGTGTTGCCTAAACTTTATAGAAATGAGGAATAAGGTAATCTGATATTGTTTGGTAATGACATAAACATGTTTAGGCACTACTTAAAACTTAAAAAGGTGATAGGTCATATTCCAAAGTTTAGCAATTACCCAAATACAGTTAGTCATTACTTAAGATTGAAAATTTTAGGATTATGTGATCTCAAATAGTTTAGTAATGTCCTCAACAAGTTTAGGTATTACCTAAATATTAAAAAGTATCTGATTAGGTAATGAGTTTACGTTTGGTACTTAGCAAACCTAGTCCGGTGGTTACCTTTGACTACATGTACTTATTTAAGTGATTACCTGAGTTTCTTTTGGTTACTACCCAATATGGTCAGTAGGTGGAGATATATTCTATTTTTTTTTATTGTATCTGATGGTGCGTTTTTATAAATGAGAGAAGTTTTAGCTTTGATCTTTGTTATTTGATTGTTTCTAATCTTATCATTTGATTCTTTATCAAGAACAAAGCAGTAAATAGGTTGCCCAAAACTTAGATGGTGATGATGATGGAGATAATGATGAAGAATTCAGTGATGTCAGCCCTATGTCTAAGAGTGAGAAAGCTGGCACGGATTCTGCTGGTGAGAGGGATGACGAGGAGTTGCAGAAGCCGACTCAACTCAAAAAGAAGTTGACATTTGCCAATCTACCTCAGGAAAGTAAGACACCCAAAAAGGGTATGACACCAACAAAGTGTGATTGGAAGGTCACACCTAAATCCAAAAAAACACCTCAACTGCCTAAAGAAACTGAAAAGGGCAAGAAAACTAAAAAAGGAGAGGAGGATGTAATTTGTGTTGAGGAGATTGGTGATGTTGATGTTGCGTCCTTAGTTAAAAGCAACCCTATTCTCTCAATTAAGGGTGTTGAAGAGAAAGAAGGAAGTGAGAAACAAAGCAATGTGAAGGGGAAAGAAAAAAAAGAGGCACCAAAAAAGAAAGAACAGGTTTATAAGAAGAAAGAGGAAGAAAAGAAGGAAGAGCAGAAGACAAGAAAAAATAAAAAGGTGGAACAAAAGAAGGTGGAGGAAGAGAAGAAGCATGAGGCAAGATCAAAGAAAAAGGAGGAAGAGAATAAGGAAGAGAAGGAGGAAAAGAAGGTTGAGGAGGAGGAAGATGAAGAAACGAAGACTGAGGCAGAGGGAGATGGAAAGAAGGACAAGAAAAATGAACCACACGATGATGATGACAATGGGTCAGGAAAAGGCAATGGTGTAGGTGGGACTTCATCTGAGAATAAGCCCGAGGAAAGCTCTGAGCCTCCTATGGGGCAAGAGGGTGGGCCAAATCCTTCAGAAGACACTACCAAAGCACCAACTGATGAGGACAAAGATAAAGACCCAACTGTGAAGGGAAAGAAAAAAACAATTCTTAAGGTACATTTTTCACATTGTTACTGTTTGGTAATAACCTAAAAGTGTTAAGGTAGTAAGTAAAAATTAGTGATTCTATTTTGGTTATAACCTAAAGATGTTTAGGTGATGACTTAACATGACAGGACCTGAGTTTTCACTTTCATACAATTTGGTTATAAATGTCTTGGTACTTCCCAGACATGACTGATTCAACTTTCTTACTGTTTGGTGATTGCCTAAAGAGGTTTAAGTAATATTCAAACAGGAATGATTCAACTTTGATCATTACCCAAACTTATTTAGGTAATAACTGAACATAGACATAAATACAGTTTTCACTATTTTCCTAATTTGGTGATTACCAAACAGGTTTAGGTAATAACCAAACACAACCGTTTCTTGTTTTCAAGTAATAAAAAATTCTTCATCAATGATTGCATTTAGGATGAGGTGAAGTGGAATTTCAAGATCAGGATTGCCACAATCCGTCACATATTGCACGGATTAGAAAAGACTCAGAAGGCTATTGTGGAGTATGTGTTTGATGACACAAAGGACATGGATTACGTTTTTGTGATAATTCTTTTATCACATTATTTCTTTGCTTCTCATTGCTGTTTAATTTAAGGTGATTTTGTTTGTTTTGCAAGCAGTGAGTTATTAGTTGATTCTGAGTGGATCCAGGCCACACGTTCCGACCTCCGGACTCAATATCCTACGGCGCTTGTCACGGAAACGGTATGAGATCTAGGTGACTCCATTAATTACACATAAACATAATAGTTAACTGATATTAAGCACACATGCATGCAATCAATGTAGCTGAGGTTAGAGTGAGTGTGAAAAACCCATCTTCATTCTACATCCCGACAACATTCCGAGTACGTTATTTATATTGAAAATGTTTTCATCTTTTATTTTCCTTATCATTTTAAATTATTTAGTTTGTTTATTTTATTTACCTTAAACTTTTTTATTATTTACTATGTGTTATTTTCGTTAAGTACATGGATCCGGCACAATTTGATAAGAAAGAACGGGCTGATGGGAAGCAAGGACTATTGCCGTATAATCCACTTGTTAAGACGACCTACCTGTCTGACACTTGGTCGATGCTGTCGGTATACACTATGCACTCCTTATGCAAAAGATTTGTTTGCTAACTTCTCTTTTAATGGGGTCCCGATATTTATGATGTAGTTTCTTGTTCCTATGTGGTTGCCGGACCCAAATCATTGGTTCCTAATTATTATCTCATTGCCGCATTGTTGTACATACTTCTTTGATTCGGATCCAGGGGCAAATTCTAAAAAGCGATTTAAGTATGCCGGGGAGCAGAGCAACTCCGAAACAAAACTTATTAGTACTTTATACGAAGGGTTAATATTTTCAGTCGTTTAAATTTTTTTTAATTTGACCAACGTAGGTGAAGAAGTTGTCCGAATTTATGTCGACTGGGAAGAAGGATGCATACAGCAGGAAGATCGAGGATATGCCTAATTGGCCACTGAAATCTATGCGTATTCCAGTTCAGGAAAATGGGTAATTTTCCAATAACATATAATTGGCCACTGAAATCTTAGTGTGCTAGTGTGAACATAGTGATCTTGGGTTTAAGAAATTATGTTAATTAATTGTTAAATTATTGTCAGATATGATTGTGGGATGTATGTCATTAAGCTGCTGGAGACAAAGGAATTTGGGGGTTGGAACAACCCTCAACATTTTAACATAGTAGCCTGGGGTTATTTGGTAATTACAATAACATGTTTAATTACTACCAAAAACATCCATAACTCTTTACTTGGTTATCTTGCACTCTTAGGTAATGACCTATAGTTTTTCAGTCATTACCTAGCACCAAATTATTTTTCATAAAAGGTGTTTCATTAACTTGGTTCTTGTTGTCTTAATGTAGGATATGGACAGGTACCGCATTGACACCTTGATCGATGCCATTTGCTGGGAGCATAATACTCTCAGAGATGAGGTTGTGGCCAACGCATTATTTCCCTAAAGAACTATTTTCGTGGTTGTGGTTTGGATAATATTTATGAACTTCAGTTTCTGGTTTGGATAATTATTATTAACAAGACATATGTTTGGATATTATTTAAACTTTATTTGTTTATAACTATGATGTTTGATATTATATCCTAACACTGATGGGATGTTAGTTTAGTATATAATATGGATGTTTTGGTGTGCATAATGCATGTGGTGGATAATGTATTCATGATTTGAAGCAAACATTTCATAACCTAAAAAAATAACCTTCAAATCCTTCGGAAACTTTAAGTAATTACTATAAGGGGTTCCAGTAATGACCAAATTTTAACAAAAACGACGAGAAGTCTCAAAACCGTCAATTCCAAAGTATATTAAAAATAAACAATTCAAAACCAACAATCCTAAGTAGAAATTAATCAATATGATATAAATGTGTTAATCCAAATAACCCAAATAGAGTTATAAAGTCACAACATGTAAGAGATAAGAATGTCTGGGTAAGTTTAGTAATGCCCAAAATAGTTTTGGTAATTACATAAAGCATATGATATGGGGTTCATTTGGGGCCCATAACTGAATTCAATGGGGTTTGGTGAAATATTGGGCCTAATGGACCCAGTGGCATAATTGTCCAATCTCCATAGGATTGCTTTGATGAGTAATGATAAATGATTGTCATTTTGAAAATATCATCCACTTAGTAGTTTGGTAATCTTCATAACATGTTTGGTAATATCTTAAAGCATGTGATTGGGGTTAATTTGGGCTTATTTGTACAAGGAGGGACAATGGGGACCCAAAACTTAATTCAATGGGGTTTAGTGAGGTATTGGTCCTAATGGACCCAGTGGCATGATTGTCAAAAACCATAGGATTGCTTTGATGAGTAGTGGGAATGGATAGTGATTTGGAGAACACCCTCCACTTAATATGTTTAGTAATGCCCAACACGTTTTTGGTAATTTCCAAACATCATATAATAATAAAGGAGAAGGTAATCAATAATTAAACATAAAAGGACAAAGCATAGCATATAATGTTTCGCTTATGACAATAGTCAAAGTTGGTAGTTACCTAAATCTTTTACATTAAAACAATTTAATTAGGCCTATTTACACAAAATTGACAGTGTAGCATCAAAAATTTAGGTAATGACCATATCAAGTGAGGTAATTACCTAAACTTTTACATATGAACTATTTAATTCGATCTACTAAAGGACATTGGCATATGTATACATACAAAAGTAAACCAACTCCAATTACAAAAGTACAACAAAGGCCTATTTACACAAAAAATTGACACTATGTAACATCAAAAGTTTAGGTAATAACCATACACTAGTGAGGTGATTACCTAAACTTTTACATATGAACTATTTATTCTACGGGCATTGCCAACGTACTTCGAGCGACAATATCGATTTATATCAATTTTGTTATGTTTGCTTCTCAGAATTATGGCTATAGCGCGTAAACGTTCGACACGCATTGCTTTTGTCTGCACAGAAAGTTACACAAGTTACTATAATAAGATCATGCAACAAAGTCAAATATATACATTTACAATGCGTACAGTGTAAAAAATGGTTGGAATGACGTTCACATCACTGCAGTGGATGTACTTAATCACGTACATTCCACAATCATGGCTACAAAATGAACAAGTCCATAAGTCTATCTTATATACAATGTGAAAGATAAGAGAGTTCAAAATTTTGTATTACGCACGCATTCGGTTGTCGTGTACATGGTGGATATTCGTAAGTGAAATCTTTCATGTCCATGAACAAGGGCGCCAAACGGTGACCTTCAAGCCTTTCCGAAGTTGCAGTCATCTGATGCAAAACAAAATAGGGAAAAACAATTGTTACCACACATTGCTAGGGCTCTGTCTTGCTTTGGTAATTATCGGAACTGTAATAAGTACAAATTTGAGTACCATGTCCATGACTGTCACAAGCCGGTGGTTCGATTTGGAAAGAGAATCCATAATGTACACCTTTTTCTTACGTAAATCAACGATCGTCAAGAACCAATGCTCATGCTTCACATCAAGCAAAGGAATATACACCTATAAACAAGTCACAAGCAACGTTTAGTAAAACTCAAATGAAACCACGTAAAGAAACACACATAGTAATGTTTAGTACAAACCTCTTCAACACTACTTAAGTCAGTTGGGAGATAAAAATTTAACCAAGCAGCAAAGGTGTCCAAAAGGGTCTTGTTACAACCATTAAACCTAGTCCGTTCATCTTGTTGTAACAGAACAGCCTACAAAATATAAATTTTGTCGGTGCTAATAATTCTATAATAACCTTAAAATTTTGTCGATCACCTCACCATGAATATACTTGGAAGTATTAAGTTTTGGCTTTTTTCCTCAATCCGGGTCAGTTGTAAGTCATACATATACACATCAAGGAACTGTTGAAAACCAACACTAATAAGTATCAGACTAATTGCCAAAACCTTTTGACATGTTAAACTGGTGTTCTGACTGTGTTAGATAATGACCAAAATAATTTTGGGTCATTACCTTAAGACTGAAGTCATTACCCAAACTCATGTCAAACAAAACTACCATGTGACCCAAATAATTTGGGTAATACTCAAACCATCATTTGTAATTACCAAACAATTTCAGGACACCATTTTGTGTTCTGAATAGGTTTAGGTATTTACTAAAGCATGTTTGGGTGATCATCAAACACTGTCAGACCACAAGATCCCCAAACTAGTGTAAAAGGAAAAAAAAAAAATAGGATGACCATATGTACCTGCACTAGTGGAAAAAACATCAATTGCTCCGGTTGAAAACCATACAAATGCTCCGTATTTGAGGCGTAGCAGACGTCATACGAGCATTTGAGAATTTATCAAATGCTCCGGTTTTCAACCGGAGCATTTAGTCTGTCAAATGCTCCGGTTGTTCAAAAAACCGGAGCATATGACAAATTTAATATGCTCAAAGTGGGCCAAATGCTCCGATTATTAATAAAAACCGAGCATTTATGAACAAAATGCTCCGGTTTGTTCCTGTCAACCGGAGCATTTGCGGCTATTTTTTTTTTTAAAAAAAAATGGATGTTGTTGCTGTGTACAGCATCCAACAGCAACAACAAAGTATTAATGCACTTGATAAACCACAAACGCAGAGCTGAATGGTCTACACAGCCATTACAAATCAAAGAAGTAGCTTGAGGAATCAACAAATCATATCATATCAAGAAAAAAGAACTAATTTACAAGAGCCTTGGACGAAAAAAGCACTAAAAAGTATAGGGTATCTAAAATTTAAATTTATAACTGAAATGAACCATACATGTACACCATTAGAACCTTATCTTGCAAAATTATATATCAACAGAGCAGATTTAGATAATTGTATAATCCACATATGGTTTACTATAAGACTTGAAACTAAAGCCATCAAAGGGGAAATAATGATGATAAAGCTAATTGGCCGATGTGGAAACTTGCCCTGCACCATATATATTGCAATCACATAAACTAGAAAACAATACACCAGAAACGAGATTAAGCCCATATTGAACGTAAAAATTTAAAAGACTAGCCACCTTATCATACGTAGTGCACCACATTTAAATTGATGGCAATTATATAGTAACAGGCAACATTTACAATGAACAAAAAAGAGATTGAACGAACTATAATCTCTTCAACTTGGACGCAAAACACCAAAAATTGCAACTCAACTAGAAGCAGCACAATGGACCATATAGAAACAGTACTTCAGTAGCACATCATTAGATAACCATCTACTTCCAGACCAACCCCTCTGTTTCCCGATAACCATCTACTTCCACACCTGTCACACTCTAATACTCCGGACAAACTATCCTATAACAGATTGATTATAGCGAACCATGATATGTTACCTTTACCAGGAGACAAAGGCATATAGAAATTCGTACATATCATATTCTGCTTACGATGCCAAAGTTTACCAGCTATCTAAGATTCAGAAAGCAGTAATGTAGACTACTACTCATGTATTTGGTACCTCAAAGAGTCGATTGGGGGGGGGGTTTCCAAATGGTTGGATACTTTATAGAGCAAACTGTATTCATAAGCAATGCAATGATTAGAGAGAGAAGAATGAGATAATAGCAAATATGACTTACTTCCTTAAACCAGCAAAAGCCTCCACTTTTTCAACAGGATAGCCAGTTGAGTAGAAAGCAATGAGACATTCGCACAAAGGCCAGCTGCATTACAAAGTATAGCTAAGCTTGTTATACTCACCACACACTTCCAGATCTTGTTATAAGATAAAAATCTAAGCTCCAGCCAGTAAGAAATAACTTACTCACTAACAAGCAATAACTTAGACTCACTAAAAGAAAACAAGTAAACAATTAACGGTAACATAAATAGTTAGTCAATTACCCACAATCCTGACCTTCCATAACAAAACTACATTGGAAAAAGCTCTCCAAACCCCCGATTCATTTTATTTAGTAAAACAGTGAACCCCTAAGGCCCTCAAAATAAAGAAAGGGGAGGGTGATTCAAAGTTGACCAACATAATAAAAGACCCTAGATTCAACATTGAGAGCAGTAAGAACTACAAAGCAACAATAATATACCTATTTGAAATGGAATACTGCACAGTTTGAATGTTTGAATGGTATATGGAACGTAGCTCCTCAGATTAACATATTGTTGTTCAAATCCAATCTCTCCAACTCCATCAAAGCCGATTCCTATTAAGATCAAGAATTTTCAATGAGATTAAATTTCCAATACCTTCTGGGACTATCCCAGTAAAGTGATTCCCATGAAGCCAAACCACTTCTTTATTTGTTAATTAGAATAAATTATGGAGTAGAACTAGAAGTGTCGATGATTCTAATAATATAATGGTTATAGTTCTCGCCTCAATTAAGGTCATCCTCTTTAGCTTACTACCACAATACTAACACTATTACTAGTAGTTTACAAAGCAATTGATCACACCTGAACTTTATCACTACTTATCATGACTCATGAGTGAACGCCAATAATGGTGGAGCATATTGAAAATTTAATAATCCAAAAAGAATACCTTGTGACCATAAAAGTGGCCAGCTGGGTCACATTTAAATAGCAATGGCCCCTTCTCTTCATCAATTCCAAGTACCATAGCCACTAAAAGAAAGAAAATAGGCATTAACAACCAAACAAAAAATTCTTGAAGGAGAGCAAAAGCAAAGACTTGGCACACACCTACTCCAAGAGGTCTCATATAGGCATCTTGGGTATAAAGTTGATACTTATCCGTTGTCCTTTACACACAAAAAAATTGAGGTGACAATATCGGACTTGCATGCCAAGCGTGACATGGAAATGCAACTTGTATATTACACATTTAAAAATAGAAATAGCTAATTAAAATTTAGTACAACAAGCATACAAATTCTGCAAATGACATTAACATCAGCAATGCCTCATACATTTGAACACTTTTGGGATTAGTTCTATGGATAAATAAACAATAGAAGCTAAGGATAAATTCAAAATTAGGGTTGCAGAGGCAAGACCAAATCAGGAGGATAATAGGTCAAACCAACTTCTAACTACTTGAGATAGAGTGGTCTAAACTCCACCAACCAAACTTAATGAGCCGAGACAAAAGGAGTTGGAGATGCCTTACCATAAGTTTCCGATTGTCTTACATAAATAAACAATTCTAGATTTAACAACGAGAAAATCCGTGCACATTCAACAAAAAAGAGTAAAAGTATCTCTTATTAGTAAAATATTACTCTTAAAAGATTTCTCTTACATCAATGTTTTCAGCATAAGTTTAGTCTCCATTAAAATGTAAAAAAAAGAAAAAATTTCATTGTCAACAATAAAATCCCAAAACAGAAAATGTATACAAGATGTCAAAAAGCAAACCCTCAATGCTATTTGAAATTATTTTCAAACTAGTCTAATGTTTACACATTCCACTAAAGCCCGTTCCTTTCCAGAGCAGCAACAGTTCTGTCAAGATGCCAATGTCAACAATAACAACATCAGCAGCAGCAACAACAACAACAACAATAATAATAATAATAACAAGGTGGTGGTGGTGGTGGTGGTGGCGGCTTTGGTAATGGTGGCAGCTATAATGCCAAGAACGAGTGTTGCGGCTCCACGAAAAGAAGGCTTTTATATCAAATCAATGTCACATGATCATATGGATCTTCATCATTGGGCCATTTCATGTTTTTATAAGAAAGCACGAGAAAACGAAGCATACTAGAGTTCAAAAGACGAGTATTTCAAATGTCCTCGATAGCTCAAAAGGCACAAAATTGACATGGATGTATTAAGCTCACAACATCCTTCCTGCTTAAGTAAAAAGAAGAAAATAAATATTGACCCCTCTTAAAAACAAAGACTATCTGTTGTTTAACTGTCAAAACTAATTGCAAAAGAAGACAAGCTTTTTTTTTCTTCTCTCATCAGACACTATGAGATCATAAAAGAGTACATCACGAATTATTGCAACAAATTTCTTAGCAGACTCAGAAGGAATTCATTGTGCATAATAACCAGCTAATAAAGTTACATATGTCCATGATACTATCAGTTAGAAAACTGACTGAAGATCAAATCTTTCAAAGAAAGAGGCAATTAACCAATAAGTAAAAGAATAGACCACACTGTACTCAGCATTTGACATTGCAACATTAACGAAATACTTAAACAATATAGCAGAACCCAAGTACGAAAATAAAAAGCAAAAGAAGAAGAGAGAATGATCCAAATACCAATCGCGATTTTCAGATCAACTATCAACGCATCATAATCTGACACAACAAAAATAACCTAAAAGAAAAAATTTCCATAAACAAAATGAAAGGACTTACGAGGCGATTGGTTTCAGGAAGCGAAAGCCGCTGTTCAAATAACTCTTGCGCCAGGTAAGAATTAGGTTTGAGAGCCAAAGGTGAAACCTCATGCAACTTCAAGAGATTAGCATCAATTGATATCAAATCTCCATTAAAATCCAGTTTGATTCATAGAGCTACGAATAAAGCCAAATGAAATCTCGCAATAAAAAACCGATGAAATTGCCAAACCTTGACAAAACAAACAACGCGTAAACCACAACAATTCTCCTTGTAAAATTCGACTGTGAATCACAATCAACGATGAATTTGAGAAACATGAAAGAAAACAGAAAGTTTCTGAATCTAATACCGGAATAGTTAGTCGAGGTGAGAGAGAAAGGTTTTGAATCAGAGAAAATCTTAAAAAAAATCAAAGAAAAAAACCTAAAATACAGCAATAAAGTTCGAATAAACTTACCTTGACATGCGTTGTGTGTTGAAGTTTGAGGATCGACGGATTAAGCCATGGACTTGGTTGTTTTTTTGGAGGAGGAATTCGGTTAAGTAGGATCCGTCTTGCCCTGTTATGCCGGTGATTAGGGCGACTTTTGTTGGGGGTGAACCATTTTTTTCATCTGAGGACACCATTGTTGTCGGTTGAGTTTAGGGAGGAGAGGGAGAGAGAGAGAGTGAACAGGGAAGAGAGAGACAGAGAAGCAGTTTGATGGAGAGGGAAGAAGAGAGAGAACACGGAGGGAGGGAAAACACTAGAGAGGGAAGGACTGACGAGGAGAGTGAAAATAAACACTCTTGAGTTTTAGTTTTCATAAGATGTGATAGGGTTAAGTGCTCGGGTTGACTAACCGGAGCACTCATTCACAAATGCTCGAGTTGATTAGTTAACCGGAGCATTTGACATCAAATGCTCCGGTTGACTAATCAACCCGAGCATTTGTGATTTTTTTTATTAAAATTATTCACAAATGCTCGGGTTGATTAGTCAACCGGAGCATTTGATAAGTAGCAAAAGCAGTTTTTTCCACTAGTGCTGAGTGCTTAGCCAATGATCTGGGTATACGCAAAAACATTCATAGGCAGAAAGAAAACTCCAAGACTGTTGTGGCCGGTAAATAGTTTCATTTGACGGCCCTTTCAATATGTTCTTACAAATATTTCTTTCAATCGGGTCCAAAGAGGGTAAGTACTCTTCGAAAAATTGAAGCGGCCTACCACTTTTTTGTGGCGTAAATGACGGATCGACAAAATCTTCATTCGTCTTGGACATGCTATTGTTAAGGGCCTTATTAAATAATTTAAGTTGTTGCCCAACCGCTTTTTCTTTAGCATTTTCCTACAATTCGAGGCATGGTTTGTTGGATTATATTAGTTTGCATACGAATTAAATAAATAGGCAGATATGAGAAAAATTAATTTTATACCGATGATTCTTCGGTGTCACTCCCACCTTCTTCTGATATCTTAACCTTTTCCGGTCCTGATCTTTTTGCCTACCATAATGGAGACAAATAACAAATAAAATAACATCAACTTAAGTTAGTAAACATACATCGATGGCATCCATTACCTTCAACGCGTTGATGTTAGTAATATTCCGAATTAAAATAAAAGACAAATACCAAACACAACTCGGCCATAAAAACATGACCTTAATTAAGAGTATCCAACTCATTTCTTTACTTGTTACAACTCCAGCTTCAAATACTTTGGGTCATATAACCCTTCACGCATTCACAATGCATGAAAATAATGGCTTCAAAATTTTGGTCATTACCAAATCAATCTAAATTTGTTTACTTGTTACAACTATGGCCTGAAAACTTTGGGGGTCATATAACCCATCACACATTCAGCAAATCCAATAACAAATACTAGCATATAAACATATGGTAATGACCAAATACAAATTTGGTCATTACCAAAAAATTATGTGTATGGATAAAATAAGAACCAATTAAAAAAATACTATGCATACGCTGCTCATTAACTTTTCTTCATCCACCTCGAGGGGTGTTTTTTTTCCTGTAATTTTTTTCGCCTGAGTGGTCTTTTTGGCATTCGGAGGTGTTTTTGTGACATTTACTTTTTTGGTGCTCTTCTTCGGAGTAACCTCCTTTGAAGGCGTGTCCAAATCACTTGCTACACCATCTTCTTCTTTTTCAGTCTTGGCTTTTTTGGTGGTCTTTTTTGGCATCAACTTCTCTATTGGCATGTCCCGAAGAGTTTCCAAACCAAAGATAGGTTCGGGACGAACAAAGCGAATTTCCTTCCTACTAAACGATGATCTAACTTGCACACTAGGCACAAAAGTCTCGTCATCATTGTCAATATCCAACTTACGCTTTGCACATTTAAGCGTATCACTAAGTATGGGAGATAGAAACGGAGAACACATCTTATCTCTGTGTGTTTTCGGTTGAGTGGGGACAGTTCGGACATCGTTGAAGATTTCGTCTTTTTTCATTCCCCCATCATTACCTTGTGATACATTGTTGGTATCAACATTCACGTGCCTTTTCTTTATCTTGTGGAGGTACGGTTGAGATTACCTTCTCTAATGCAACCTCCATGTGCACCACCTTTGAGAATATAGCATCCATCTTTGAGAAGATTCTTTTTAGAGATTCTTCTACCATTCCAATCCACTGTTAACAAAAATATTTCAATCAATGAGCCTTTCATATCATCATTTGAATTCAATTCAATCATTTGAAAGGAAAATAAAAATAATAATGCAACATTTTACACTGATGCAATCTTGCTATATAAACCACATAAAACCTCATGGATTAGGTTATCAATGACCCATATCTTAAGCATACAAATCCATCATCATATATGTTATAGTCACATAATTTGATGCCATTGGCCAAGTCAATTACTAATTTAGGTGATGCCCTAAAATGTTTGGAAATAACCTAATCTGATTAGGTGCTTACGTAAAATATTTGGAAATAACCTAATCTGATTAGGTGATTACCTAACATATTTGAAAATAACCTAACCTAATTAGGTGATTACCTAACATTTATAGTGGTTATGTTAAGTCATTACCAAACTATCTTTGGTAATTACCTAAACCCAGCAGTGACTTGCACAAACCAGTGACATTCTACAACAATGTTTGGTAATTACCTAAAAGCATATGATATGGGGTTTGGTGAGGTATTGGGCCAAATGGACCCAGTGGCATGATTGTCCAATCCCCATAGGATTGCTTTGATGAGTAATGGGAATGGATTGTGATTAGGAGAACACCCTCCACTTAGTAGGTTTGGTCATAGCCAAAACATGTTTGGGAATTACCTAAAAGCATATGATCTAGGGTTAATTTGGGCTTTTTAGTACAAGGACAGACAATGGGGGCCAAAAACTTAAGTCAATCGCCTTTGGTGAGGTATTGGGCCTAATGGACTCAGTGGCATGGTTGTCCAATCCTCATAGGATTGCTTTGATTAGTAATGGGAATGGATTGTGATTGGCAGAACATCCTCCACTTAGTAGGTTTGGTCATGGCCAAAACATGTTGGATAATTACCTAAAAGCATATGATATGGGGTTATATGTTATAGTCACATGATTTGAGGCCATTGCCCAAGAAAATAATTTTTTTAGGTAATGCCCTACAATGGTTTAGGTAATGACCTAAAAGTTTTGGTAATATCCTAATCTAATTAGGTGATTACCTAACATATATAGTGGTTGTATTAGGTAATGACCAAAATATACTTTAGTAATTACCTAAACCCTGCATTAAGTTGCACAAAAAACAAGTGACATTCCACTATAATGGAGAGGATTCTTTCTAGAGATTGTTCGACCATTCCAATATGTTGTTCACATAAACATTCGATCGATGAACCTTTCATATCAAGAAAATTCAATTTAATCATTTCAAAGCAAAAGAAAAGGGAAAAATGCTATGTTTTACCCCGATACAATCTTATCATATAAACCACTTAAAACCTCATGGATTAAATTATCAATAACCCACATCTTAACCACATAATTCCCCCATCATATATGTTATAGTCACATGATTTGAGGCCATTGCCCAAGACAACTATTATTTTTGGTAATGCCCTAAAATACTTTAGGTAATCTACTAAAATGTTTGGTAACACCCTAAGCTAATTACGTGATTACCTAACATGCAAAGAGGTCATGTTAGGTCATGACCAAAATATCTTTAGTAATTACCTAGACCCTATATTAACTTGCACAAAAAAGAATTTACATTCCACTACATTGAAGAGGATTCTTTTGAAAGATTGTTCGACCATTTCAATCCGCTGTTCACATAAACATTCGATCGATGAACCTTTCATATCACGAAAGTCATTCAATTCAATCATTTGAAAGCAAAAGAAAAAGAAAAAAGTGCAACATTTTAGCCCGATGCAATCTTATCATTTAAACCACATAAAATCTCATGGATTAGGTTATCAATAACCCACATCATATATGTTATAGTCACATGATTTGAGGCCATTGTCGAAGATAATTATTATTTTAGATGATGACCTAAAACATTTGGTAATAACCTAATCTAATTAGGTGATTACCTAACCCAGCAGTAACATGCACAAAAAACTAGTGACATTCCACTACAATTGTGAGGATTATTTTTAGAGATTCTTCTTACATTCCAATCCGCTGTAAACATAAACAATTTTATCAATGAACCTTTCATGTCATCAAAGTCATTCAATTCAATCATTTGAAAGCAAAAGAAAAAGGAAAAAATGGCAACGTTTTACCCTGATGCAATCTTAACATATAAACAACTTAAAACCTCATGGATTAAGTTATCAATAACCAACTTCTTAACCATACAATTCCCTCATCATATATGTTATAGTCACATGATTTGAAGCCATTGCCCAAGAAAATTATTATTTTAGGTAATGCCCTAAAATAGTTTAGATAATGACCTAAACGTTTTGGCAATATCCTTATCTAATTTGGTGATTACCTAACATATATAGTGGTTGTATTAGGTCATGACCAAAATATCTTTAGTAATTACCTAAATCTTGCATTAACTTGCACAAACTACAAGTGACATTCCACCACAATGGAGAGGATTCTATTTAGAGATTGTTCGACCATTTCAATCCGCTGTTCACATAAACATTCTATCGATGAACCTTTCATATCACAAAAGTCATTCAATTCAGTCATTTGAAAGCAAAAGAAAAAGGAAAAAACACAACATTTTACCCCGATGCACTCTTATCATATAAACCACTTAAAACCTCATGGATTAAGTTAAACCCACATCTTAACCATACAATTCCCTCATCATATATGTTATAGTCACATGATTTGAGGCCATTGCCCTAGAAAATTATTATTTTAGGAAATGCCCTAAAATGGTTTAGATAATGACCTAAAGGTTATGGTAATATCCTAATCTAATTAGGTTATTACCTAATATATATTGTGGTTATATTAGGTTATGACCAAAATATCTTTAGTAATTACCTAAATCTTGCATTAACTTGCACAAAATACAAGTGACATTCCACTGCAATGGAGAGGATTCTTTTTAGAGATTGTTCGACCATTACAATCCGCTGTTCACATAAACATTCTATCGATGAACCTTTCATATCACAAATGTAATTTAATCCAATCATTTGTAAGCAAAAGAAAAAGGATAAAATACAACGTTTTACCCCCACGAACTCTTATCTTATAAACCACAGAAAATCTCATGGATTAGGTTATCAGTAACCCACATCTTAACCATACAATTCCCTCATCATATATGTTATATTCACATAATTTGAGGTCATTGCTCAACACAATTATTATTTTAGGTAATGCCCTAAAATGGTTTAGGTAATGACCTAAGAAATTTGGTAATATCCTAATCTAATTAGGTGATTACCTAACACATATAGTGGTTATGTTAGGTCATGGCCAATATATCTTTAGTAATTACCTATACCCTGCAATAACTTGCACAAAAAACAAGTGACATTCCACTACAATGGAGAGGATTCTTTTGAGAGATTGTTTGACCATTTCAAGCCGCTGTTCACATAAACATTCTATCGATGAACCTTTCATATCACAAAAGTCATTCAATTCAATCATTTCAAAGCAAAAGAAAAAGGAAAAAATGCAATGTTTAACCCCGATGCAATCTTATCTTATAAACCACATAAAATCTCATGGATTAGGTTATTAGTAACCCACATCTTAATGTTATAGTCACATGATTTGAGGTCATTGCTCAAGACAATTATTATTTTAGGTAATGCCCTAAAATAGTTTAGGTAATGACCTAAGAATTTTGGTAATATCCTAATTTAATTAGGTGATTACCTAACATATATAGTGGTTATGTTAGGTCATGACCAAAATATATTTAGTAATTACCTATACCCTGCACTAACTTGCACAAAAAACAAGTGACATTTCACTGCAATGGAGGTCCCTAAAATGCTACAAATTTGTTTCATCTAATTGCTAAACTAAAGTATGATCTATGCAACAAATGTAACCCAATAAAAGTGTGAAGTGCATTGATTTATTGCCATTATCTTACAAACCTTAAATTTATTTTTGGTTATGTCCAAAATATGTTTAGTAATTACCAAAACATCTTTAAGTTTGGTCATGTCCAAACTATCCATAGTATTCACCAAACAACTCCAATATCTTAGACTAAAAACCACCTCAACCTCCCATGGAGGTCGCGAAAAACCAGAATTTTTTTTGCATCATAGCTAAACTAAAGTATGAACTACTCAAATGTAGCAACAAATTGTCGCATAAAAGTGTGAAGTGCGTTGATTTAGAGAAATTTAGTCACTAATACCGTCATTTTTTTCCTTAAAACCCTATATATTTTTGGGGAAATTTTTCCAAATTTGGAAGATTAATCTTAATCAAACACACAGATGAAGATAGAAAATCATTAATTTGTTACTATATACGAATTATTCAAGTAAACTTACATCCATTTCATCGACGGGTGAAGAGTTTAGATTGAAATCCATGGAGGTGAAGGTTTTTGGGGTGAAGAGTTCAACAATAGAGGTGAAGGTTTTTGGGGCGAAATGGAGGAAGAATGGGTCGAAATGGAGGAACAAGATGGAAGATAGGGTCGAAATTGAGGGAGAAGGTGGAAGAATGAGTCAAATTTGGGAGAATTTCGGTTGACAATGGTGGATTTGGTGAAGAACATGAAGAACAAGGAGGAGAGAGAAAATGGGTAAAAAAAAAATTTGGCTCCAAAAAATTTTCCCATAACTAAATTACTGTTTGGAAGCCAAAAAAAAAATTCGGTTTTTTTTTATTATTTTCATGACTTTCAGAAATTAATTTCATGATTTTTGGTAAATAAGCAAAATGAAAAGAAATAAGTTTTGGCAATAAAAAAAAAGGGAAAAGAAATGGCAAAAGGGGTCCACTAACAAAAACATGTGGCTCACATTGATTTGTTTCAATGGTCTTTTTGAAAAAAGACCACGGTAGAATCATCCTAACTTGCATCAAGTAGAATGAATTAGTACGTAGTTTCATCTAGCTACACTTTTCCGTCTGCCTCACATATTATAACTTCAACATATCTGTATTTTATATTCTTCTTACTCGCCAATTATCACATATGTTGCACAAGAAAAGAGTGAAATTATAGAAGAAAATATGTTTCTTATCAAAAGTGTAGACCTGTCTAACTAAGGTAGAGTTTTTATCATTCTCATATAATCCAAATTAATAAGGTATTTTTTCTTAAAGAGAAATTTCATTAATTGAAGGCCAAACGGCATCTACAATAGGTATTAAAGAACAACAAGATACAATCAAACAATGTTACATCAAATTTGTCTTCGAATAAACTATAATGAACCAGATCGAGCAATACAGCGCAACCATCTTGTATTTGCTGAATCAAGCAGCTATTGATGAGTAAGTCTATCATTCTGATATAGGGGAGATGGAGATGTCCACAACAGAGAATAAAATCCCCATAACAGTGCTTGAAAAAATCTCATAAAGAGAGACTAATTTATTCAACAAAACTAGAAAATGAACTAAAAACTGAAAATAAAAGGGGCTTACCATGGATGAAATCATCCATGGCAGCCCCTAACTGATGAAAAAAGGGTAGGGGAGGCTAGGGTTTGAGAGAGAAAAGAGAGAGGGAGAGGAGGCTTACTTGTATCTGAAAGTTTTAATTAATATAGATACCTTATAATTAATAAGGTATCTATATAATGCTACCAGCTTATTTTACCCGAAAATAAAGAAAGTTCCTAAGTCAAAATTGTTAGGAAATGATTCGAACTATAATTGCCTTATGTTTAGGGACTTGTTAATATTATCAGTTAGAGACCGGTCAATGTTGTGCGGTTAAATTCGGATTGTACTTGACCAGTTTTAACGACGTGTCCAAAGATAAGGACCTCGTCTACATGACCTGCAAGCACGTGATAGTATTCCGCGTTGAATAAAGTCACCACCCCTTGTGCAGTTGAGATAATAAAGGGAGGAGTTCGCGATAATTTCAGGGATCTTCAGCTGGAATATCTATCATTTCGAACAACCAAAAACGGTAACTTAGCTAGGTTTATTTCATTATAAATAGAACAATATGTAGCCAAGTATAAGGCATCTCATTACAATCTACTCTACTGCTTCTCTTCTTAATCTTTTTGTACTCTAAAAAGTTATACGGGCAACAATACAATGAGCAACGTTACTTCTCATTTTTATTCTAGCACTTGGATTGATTGCCTAACTCCTCTTGATAGATTAATCCTCTTTGGTGAAATTTATCCAAAATAATTTGGCGCCCACCGTGGGGCATTCAGTCTAAAAAGCACTTTAACAAGTGGGGCATTCAGTCCAAAAAGCACTTTAACAAATCCCTTTGTTCAAAAAAATTATATCACCATGGCTGGAAACATCCCTTCCTTTGTCGAAGAAATCTGAAAACACCTCAATGAGAAAATCAATATTCTCCATAAAGAAAACGATGTCCTACGTGGTTAAGTCCAATCCGTTGTGTCCATGGCAACATCATCCTCTCGCCACCAGGCCCGTCGTAACCTCGAAGGCGCAACAACCCACCTGGATATGGATACCATCACTCCTCCTCCAAGCCAACTTGTGCCACAAAATTCTCCAGTCCCCTGTCATCTCACAAATTATGAGTTCATGACACCTCAAGTGTCACGCCTTGCTCCAACCTCTTTGGCTAGTGATTTCGTAATGGTCAAAGATGAGACTCACCTACTTGGTTCGAATCCTTTTCAAACTCCCTCAACCTTTCCAACCTTTGGTTCGTCATCACGATCGGTGCCAAATGCATCTCCTCGCCCATACTCCTCCAAAAATGTCATTGTGTCCAATACCCCCAATCGGACTTGTGTCACCTTCCTAGAAGTTCTGCATCCTCCACCACCTAGAATTACATATGTCGCCTTCACTCAAATCGTACCTCCTATAAGTCAACCTTCCAGTGTGCCTGTCACTCATAGAATAGGCGCTTCGGCATCGCATGTCCAATCTAACCCTATTCTGCCGCTAGGAATGGACTTCCTCCAACCTGTCCTCAGTACATGACCGAGGCCATGGAGCATAAATTTGCTATCTTGTAAGAAATGATTAATAAGATCCCGGGGATGACTCCTGCCATATTAGAAGCCAAACCAAATAGTTATGCGGACTCGCCTTATGCAGATCACATTGATAACATCGACATCCCCAAGTGATTTAGTGTGCAAAACATTCAACTATATATGATGGGACCACCGATCCTAGTGAGCACATCAAGCAGTATAAGCAAAGGATGATGAATATCCCTATCCCTTGCGATATGAGAGAAGCTATTCTGTGCAAAGGGTTCGGGTCCACTTTACCCGGTCCTGCCTTAGACTGGTTAACTAACCTGCCAAATAGATGCATCACCTCGTTCGCAGAGCCTCAGAATATATTCAACCAGTAGTTCGCTAGTAGCCGGAAGGTTCATAAACAAACAAGCGACCTATATCGCGTCATCTAGCGCTATGGAGAGAGTCTCAGAGAATACATCTATCGTTTCAATAGAGAGAAGGTGTTCATTCCTAATTGTGACATCCCCACATCCATCGAAGCATTCCGACAAGGACTGTACGGAGACTCTGACCTCTACAAAGATCTAAACAAGTATCCGTGCAGGAAATTCGAAGATGCATTAAACAAAGCCCTTGCCTAAGTTCGTCTAGAAGAAGACAAGGATGCCAGAAAAGAGCCCTTCGTGCCCGAGCGGTCCAGCAGAAATATACTTGAAATCGGCGACCCGACAACAAACCAAAGCCATATGACCTACCAAGCAATGATCGGTATGTTGCTACAGTAGAGGAAGACGAACCAGAATGAAAGGACGAGTCCTAGCATCACACAAAGATAGAGAAATACAACTTCTGCGTGAGCACGGGAGGACTCATCAACCATCTGACGAAGCTAGGAGACACAGTTAAGTGGCCACCCAATTCATCTCGCCCATGAGATAGAAAAAATGAATCCAAATGGTGTGATTATCATGGAGATATCGTCATCTCACCGACGATTGCATCGCTCTCAGAAGAAGAGTCTGGTACCTCTTGAAAAACGGACATCTCAAAGAAATCATGTCTAAGAAAGCTAAGACCACCATCTCGAAAGAGAAGCCTGCATCCGCTCCTCAAAAACCTCCTAACCCTCCTTCTCATGTTGAAGTTATTAATGTTATTACAGGAGGATCTGGCGTTTGTGGTTTGACCTATTCTGCAACTAAACGACATGCCAAGGAATGTAGCACGGACAAACCCGCTTTGAGACAAGTCATCCATCCTGGACCTGCAATCACTTTTGATGATGTGGACGCAGTAGATGCCTCAGAATTGCATCATGATGGTCTGGTCATCTCTCTTTTCTTTGGCAACCACCTAATCAAAAGAATCTTGGTGGACAATGGAAACTCAACCAACATAATAATGCTAGACATGCTCGTCCAGATAAGTCTAAACGAAAATAATGTGGTAAAAAAAATCCACGGTTCTCGTCGGTTTCAGTGGAAAGGCCAAAAACACCATAGAAGGAATCCTATTGCCTGTCTATGCAGAGGGCATTAACCTACAAGTAAATTCTTGGTCATAGAATGCGTATCTGCCTATAACATTATTCTTGGCACGCCCTGGATCCATGAAATGAAAGCAATCCAATCAACTTACCATCAAACGCTGAAATTTCCCACTCCCTGGGGAATCCAAGGAATCAAAGGTGACCAGAGAGTTGCTAAGGAATGTTACAAGATCGCCCTTAAACCTTCCAGCGCCGGGAAAGAAGTTGCATAGCAATTACTGGAGGTGTCCAAACCATTCGGCTATGTAGAGCCGGAATCTGAATTAATGGATGAAGTAGCCTTGACCCAGAATTCCCTGACCAAGTTGTACAAATTGGCTCTGACCTACCTGATGAGATAAGGACCGACATCATTACTTTCTTACGTGCTAACCGTGATTGCTTTGCTTGGAAACACAACGACATGGCGTGCATAACCCCAGACGTCATCACTCACAAATTACGAGTAAACCCTGAACATCCACCAGTCAGGCAGAAGCGATGAAAATTCGCACCAGAGCGCAACCAAGCTATAAATGAAGAACTCGAGAAATTACTCAAGACAAGTAAGATTAGAGAGATACCTTACCCTGACTAGCTAGCCAATGTCGTAGTTGTCAAAAAGAAAAAGGGTAAGTGGAGGGTATGCATTGATTTCACCGATTTAAATAAAGCATGCCCTAAAGACCCTTTCCCTGTCCCTTATATTGTTGCCATGATTGATGCTACTGCTGACCATGAAACGCTGACCATGCTGGATTCCTTTAGCGGTTATAATCAAATCTTAATGCATCCAGAGGACCAAGTGAAAACAACATTCATGACCGACAGGGGTATCAAGTGTTATAAGGTTATGCCGTTTGGATTGCAAAATACAGGGGCAACATACCAGAGGCTGATCAACAAAATGTTTGAAAAGCAAATAGGGTGAACCATGGAAGTATACATAGATGACATGCTAGTCAAGTTTGCAAATCGACTGATCATGTCGGACATATAGAGGAGACTTTCCAAGTTTTCAGGAAATACAACAAGAAGATGAATCCCTCCAAATGTTCTTTCAGTGTTTCGTCAGGTAAATTCCTGGGTTATGTAGTAACCCAAAAAGGGATTGAAGCAAGCCCCAAGCAAATCCGAGCAGTCCTCAATCTCCAATCACCACGGTGTCCCAAAGACTTCATGAAGCTGACCGGACGTGTCGCCGACTTGAACAGGTTCATTTCTAAACCATCAAATCAATGCTATCTCTTTTATGATATACTCAGGAAAAAATACCAAATTCGAGTGGACCACAAAACATGAGTAAGCACTGCAATACCTAAAGGCGTACTTGACTCCTCATCCCTTACTATCCAAACCAAAACCACAAGAAAGGTTGCAACTCTACCTGTCGGTGTCGAAAACGGTAATTAGTGCAGTTCAGGTAAGGGAAGAAGATGGTAAGCAACTACCCGTTTACTACGTAATTAAATCCCTACTCGACGCTGAAACAAGGTACGCTTATTTAGAAAAGTTAATACTTGCACTTGTAATGTCTTCTACGAAATTGCGCCCTTATTTCGAATCTCACCCCATAGTAGTGAAAAATAATTACCCTGTGTTGCGAAAGCCATAATTAACAGGACAGATGGCGAAGTGGTCCATCCACCTAAGCGCCTACGATATCTAATATGAACCAAGGACACCCATCAAATCTCAAGCCTTGGCTGATTTCGTATCGGATTTTACACCTGGGCTTCAACCCCTTGCTGACAAAGAGGTTAACATGCTTCAAGATGACGTTTCTGACCGGACCTGGATGCTTTATACTAATGGAGCATCCAATACCCGAGGCAGTGGTCTGGGCATTAGGCTTGTATCCCTAGAAGGTGATGAAATTGTACAAGCTGTCCAATATGATTTTCGAGCCACCAACAACGAATCAGAGTATGAAGCATTGCTTGTCGGACTCATGGCAGCCAGAGACCTGAAGGTAAGGCGTCTCGAGGTTAGATGCGATTCTCAACTTATTGTTTGTCAAATTAACAGTGACTATGCCGCCAAAGATGCAAAAATGAGTGCCTATTTAGACGTCGTTCATCGACTAACAAAAACTTTCAAATTGTGTAACTTAAGACAGGTACCCAAAGAGCATAATTCTTAAGCTGACGCCTTGGCCAGCTTAGGATCTTCACTCAAAGGATCTAAGAGAACAAGCGTGCCTACGGTTCATCTCGCTTACCCAGCTATTAAACAAAATGTTTGTACGATCCAATCAGCACCAGTACCCGCTGAAGGATGGACTTCACCATTCATCGCTTGGCTCAAGAATGGCACCATCCCTCCTAGAGAAGATGTCAGGGCCTTTCACATGAAAGCATCCCGCTATATACTAATTGTTGAACCCGCTATAGGACTTCACCAGGTGTCTAGAAACTGTTGAAGCACGACAAGTTCTCGAGGAAACTCATCGCGGTACTGGGGGCAACCATGCTGCCGGACGAAGCCTATCCACCAAAGTCCACTTGATGGGATACTACTGGCCCACAATGCGCCAAGATGCCGTAGATGTCGCAAAAAGATGTGATGCATCCCAACGACATGCACCTGTCCATCATAAACCGTCGGAAACCTTACATCCCACTTTGACTCCATGGCCATTCATAAAGTGGGGGATGGATACAGTAGGCAAGCTACCTTAGGCACCTGGCTAAAAAGTCTTCATGCTAGCCATGACAGACTACTTCTCAAAGTGGATAGATACAGACGCTTTTAAACAGGTAAGAGAAAAAGATGAATATTTCATTTATAAAACGTAACATATTATGCATGTACGGTGTTCCCGCGGACATAGTATATGATAATGGCTCACAGTTCATAAGCGACAAGACGAAAGTTTTCTGTGCCAAATGGAAGATTAGGTTGCACACATCTACGCTTAGGTACCCTCAAGCAAATGGTCAAGCAGAGTCCAGCAATAAAATCTTAGTAAACCAGTTGAAGCATCGCCTCGAAGCAGGCAAAGGGAACTTGGCAGAACAACTTCCACCTGTCCTATAGGCAGATCGAACTACTCCCAAAAACGCCACTGGCCATACTCCTTTCTCCATCTTTTACGGATGCAAAGTTGTCATTCCAACAGAAGTCCAAGTCCCCTCTGTCAGGTTTGATTTAATGACTGAAGATAGAAACAACGACGAATTAACCCGTGATATAGATACCGTTGATAAAGTAAGAGAAAGGGCCAAAATTAGAATGGCAGCCTACCAACAAGGTATGGCACGTAGCTACAACAAAAATGTAAAGATCAAGATGTTTCAGGTAGGTGACTGGGTCCTCAGAAAAGTTTTCCAAATCACGAAGCATCCCAATGACGGTAAGTTAGGCCCTACCTGGAAAGGACCATACCAAATAAGCAAGGTCGTTGGGCAAGGGGCATATTCCCTTATCCTGCTTCTCCTTCTTTAGCACAACAATGTCAGCTTCCAGGTGCCCCTGGTTATCTTTCCATGATTTATCCTGATCCTTTAATTTGTTCTGGGCGTTGGACAACTCCCCAGTTATCCTCTCCAGTTTCTTGTGATAGGAGAGGATGTTCTTGACATTTCCCAAAGTGGCCTGAAGAGTATGTGCCAGGAAATAAGTGACAAGTAAGTAAAAATTAAGAACAATCTGACCAAACTGTTTTCATGAATGTACAGGGAAGTAGTGCCTTGAAAGCGCACTAGACAGCTTCACCAGCAGTGTTTTCTGGTTTGGCCTTGTTGTGGTGTGCCCTACTCGCAGGAAACCAAAGTTAGTCTATATAAGGCCACAGAGCAGTGACATGCTTGAACTCGTTGCCATAGTCTCCGGGGAATGTCATGTCGAGCACAAGAAGCCTCTGATCAGTAGCAGCAGTGGAGGTCTGAGGAGAAGGAGTCGTAGAACTTGACGAAGGAGACATGCTCTTTGGAGTGAAGCCAAAGTCATCAGGTTTGGCGTCCTTTGCAGCAGGAGCATCATGTGCAATCTTAGCCTTCTTGACGGCCCGAAGCTTGATTATGTCCCTAGTGGACAATTCCTTGAGGCTTTTAGCGCTTTTGGAGGTGTATGTTCAGGAAAACGCAGGAAGTCAGCCTCTTTATGTCATGTCAACTTTTTGTATCGAGGACAAGTGCGAAGTATGGTTACCTGAAGACATGTTGGCAGTGGATGGATCGTTGGTCTGGGTGTCCTCTACTTCAATCGGAGTGATTGGTGTCAAAGGATATTCTCTCGCCTCCTCACCAAAATCCAGGATAGCCTTGGTCTTCTTCTTGGTTGATTCTCTGTCAATCTTAACGTCTTCAAGGGATATTGTAACACCCCAGTTTTTGAAACAATTTATTATTTAATTTATTAATATTATTATATATTTATTTTAGCTTATTTAATATTAAATCTATTTATCTTTAGGAATTACCTTGTGAATAATTTATATGGTTGTAGTAGGGCAAGTTTAGTGAATAATTTTTTAACTTAATAGTAATAAGAGGGAATATACTCACATATATGTAAAAAGGGGAGAAAGGGAAAAATAAAACAATAAAAGAAAAAGAAAAGAAAAGAAAAACAAAGAAAACCTCATTTACGTTCTTCTTCACCACATTTTCACCTCTTCTGCATCTCATTCTCTTAAGTCGTTCAACATTCATCCTTCACACACAACCACCACCATTACCGACTCACCTTTGCCGCCGACCACCACACCACCGAGTGACCACAACAACTCCGTAGAGGCGGCGGATATGCAGCACAAGGGGAAAGCAAAAGACCTGACGCTGCTTCGTTTTGGAGCGTCTAAGGCTTGTTTAGGGGCGTTTTGCATGTCATTTTTCATCCCTAATCTTCTACATTAGTGGGTAAGTTGAATTCCTCAACTAATTTAAGTTTTTCTTTAAAATTATGAAGTTAGGGTTAATGTTTATGAAGTTGAATTAGGGGTTTTGTTTTTAATTGTTTGGGTGTGGAATTGAATGAATAGAATGTTTATTTAGGTGTTTGGTAGTTAGTTTAGATTAATGGAATGTTAAGTAAACTTGTTGTTCAAAGAAATTTGTGGTATAGTTCGTATAATTACCTGTCAGTTTCGTAAAATGCAGTTTTAAGCAGTTTTTGGGCATTTTTAGAAAAAATATGATTTCACAAAAGTTGTTCGTATTGAAAATTTATCGAGATAGGCTCAAAAAACGCTTGATTTGGATCTCGTAGGAGGAAGTTATGTGCATTTTAAGTTTCTTATAAAATTGATAAATTGTATAGTTAGTTCCGAGTGTTTCAAGTTTGAATGTTTTCTTATGAATGTTGATTTAATATAAACTAAGGGAGATTTTAATATTGTTGGTGTTGATTACTTTGGTAATCAAAGGTAAATGGCAGTTTAAGTAAATAAGTTATAAGAATTAGTTATACTTACTTTTATATATAAAAAAAAGGGGTTGATATTTTATAAAACTAAAGTTAATAAAAGCTCATTAACTATTTTAGCCAAACCTATTAATATTTATTAAGTACATGTATGTTTATATTGTAGATCCCGATTTCATTGGGGTGCCGTATTGATTGAGCTAGTTGGTTTGCTATAGTTTAAAAGGTAAGATTCCTTACTCAAATATTTAATAGTTACGAGAAAGGTCTACAAAAGATAAGATTTCAACTAAAACTTTCATAGTTACGAGAAAATATTATAAACGTATGTATCTCTCTTGAGTTGAGATTGGTTTGAATAGGATGATGTTCCTCCTAATACAAACAGTTTGTTTTCAAACCTTGAATTATAGAATAGTTATAGAAAAAGATTTATGGATAGTTTTATGTTTTTGAAACGGTTGGGATTGCCTTTATGGTGTCTCAAGGAATTGGAACCTTGTCGCGATGGTCTCGACATTACACAATAGTTGGGGGGTACGTTGATCAGTACCTCGGACTTAGATCTTCTGCTACGGTTTGGCCGTTTGTGGGGTGTGCACACTAGGGGTCTTTGTCTAATAGTTATCCGGAGGGCCTAGTTAGCCCAATGGGAAAGAAAGTTCGTTCCATTCCATAGATATATGATTCTAAGATTCTGAAAGAAATTGTTTTAACAAAGAAAATAGAAGAGTATTTGGTTTGGAAAAGAAATTAAGAAATTTTTTTTTTTTTTTAAATGTTTCTATTAGTATTGTGGTTCCAAAAGTAAATAATTTGTAGGATATAATTAATGCATCCTACCTGCATATGTATTTGGCTTTACAATATTGAATCTTGCTCAGCCTGTTTGGCTGATTCTACATGTCTGATATATGCATGTACATGAGGGCTTAGAGCCGGGGTGTGGGCGGAGAGCAACGTCCACTAGTTTTGCGTAAATATAGTTACAATAGTTCTTTTCTGGTGCGTTTCTTATATATATAATCAATATTTTGAGACTTAGGGCTGTAAATATTAATCCACCTAAATCTTTATTCGGTTGGGTTGTAACAGTTTAAATTAAGCTTTAATTTAGTTTTGGTACAGGTAGTTCATCCTTAGCGATTATTCTCGTAATAATCGTGGAGCAACACGTTTGGATTTTGAGTAATTATACAGGAATTTCGTTGGCATTTGAGCTGGGTGGAGTTGTTGGGAATTTGGGTTATGGACTGCTGATTTGTTGAAACAGGTTTATAATTCGAACGCCAGTCCTAAATTAAATTTTAGGCAGTCCATATTTCAAACGGAACTCTGCCGAATTTTCTATAGAATTTTAATATTATTTAATTTAATTAATCACTCGAAATTCAGGGGTGTTATAGATATTCCTGTAGAAAAACAAGTAGTGAGAACTTAATCAAACATCAAGATTCAAAACACAAATTTACAATTCCTACCCTTAACCTTCCAGTTAGAAAGAAGCCACCCATTTTGTTCTCCCAACGATCTATCTTCACAAAAAGTATCTAGTCATCCACCCTCTATCCTGCCTGTCCGCCTTCAAGATGAGAGGATGACGTTTTGTCTTGGTGGACAGGCTAACCCTACCTTTTCCCCATATTTTTACAGCATATGTGTAAGCTAAGTCTCCCAAAATGAAATCAAAGCCAACTCTTTCACCCAAGACATCAGCGGAAACTCGAACTCTCCAAAACATGGGCATTAATTGACATGGAGCGACCCCTAGGTGGGAAAGCATTGATTAAGGGAGAAAAGGGACTAGAAGCCCCATTCAAGAACGAGTATTCTTAGAAGCAGGACCACCCTGGTTCGGTCCAGTCGGCCCTTTCATTTTCACTAGGCGCAAAGAAAATAGTAGGGGGAGGAAGAATTCCAGATTGGACCAATTTTTCGACATCAGAAGTTGAGAGAGAGTTTGGTTTGGAATTTAAACGATCAAGAATGTCAGAAGGGTGAAGATTGTACTCGCTTTTGTCAGAAGAGGAGGTGGAAGAAACATAAACCTACTAGGCCCTCTTTTTGGAGGCAGTGCTTTTCTTTCCCTTTGTGAAAAAGAGCGAAAAGGACTACGGAAGAACTGTAAAAAATGGCGAAAATGATAAGTTACATAGAGAATTCTTACCTGGAGAACTCGGAAGATGGAAGAATAAAAGTGTGTTTGAAAATGTGGCATGTGTGGGTATTATGCTGCTTCATTTGGGAGGTTTGTGTGGGTATTATGCTCTGGCTGGATATAAGAGTTGCTACTGATGAATGCATTTACACTTGTTGGAAAAGGTGGGGGAGGAAATACAGATTTAAGAGGAAGCAAAAGGTGTGTTATGCGGCTGTAGCTGCTACTGTGTACTATGTGTGGCTAGCAAAAAATAGTGCAGTTTGGGAGTATAAGGTTCCAAGGCCTAGTGCAGTTATTAAACATATAAAATCTGATGTTTGTATTAGAGTTAGATCAATTATAACAGAAAAATGGTCTAGCCATGAGGACAAA
This sequence comes from Beta lomatogona, assembly GCA_947646795.1. NCBI lineage: Eukaryota > Viridiplantae > Streptophyta > Magnoliopsida > Caryophyllales > Amaranthaceae > Beta > Beta lomatogona. The sequence continues at coordinate 182,725 of CANSNZ010001411.1, forward strand.
GATTGGATTGAGAATCTTGTTAGTAGATGTAATTAGTTGTAGGTGTTTGTTTTGATAGTTGTTAGATGGTGTTGTATTGTTGTTTCCTTGTTTCTTTGGTGGTTTGATGCTTGCCTCTTTATGAGGTTTAGGATGTAAAGGTTGTTGGTGGCTTTTAATTGCTTTTGGTAATATAACTTACATTTTACCAAAAAAAAAATAGTGGCATTGAGTTAATAAATGCGCTGTAACAACGAGTGGTTGGGGGGGAAGTGTAATGATGGAGATGGTTACTTTTTTGAAATAAAAGACTTGCAGCAATTATTGTGCTTATTTCAAGGCCCAATATTCAATCATGTGGGTAAGGGGTGAATAGGGGAAAAACTAGGTCGTTGCTAATTCCCCTAAGTTCAAATAAAAGTCCTAACAGTCCACCTAAACTAGTCAAGTGGTAAGCAAGGGTCGAACCACAAGGATCGGATGTCTCACTAAGGTAGAGTCACTAAGAGTAAGCTAAGTCGAAGAGAATGGCAAGTTTTGGTTAAACTAAGGATTATAAACTATTGAAATCAAAGTAGGAAAGGCACTAGGAATGGAAAAACACCACAATCATAGTTCACATCCAACAACCATGTAGAGATATGGGGGTTAACATGTATTGGGGATATGCAAAGAGAATTAACAAACCTAAACACCTCTAAAATCATTCTTAGGGAGTTTAGAGTCCTAATTATGGCAACAAAACCTATATTTCGAGGTGTTATCACCTAACTAGGCCAAGTTAGGAATTGAAATCAAACCCAAGTCAATACAAATCAACAAATGATGCATAACAACCAATCAATCATACATGAAGGTCAATCACATAAGAGTAAACCATTAAATGGGCAACAAAAGGATCAAAATATGATGGAGCTCACATCAACCAAGTCACCAATCAACATCAATGATTGAAAATGCACAAATCCCAAACATAACCAACCCAATAAACTCTACTCATGAAAATAGGATAGGAACAATGATTGGACTACTCCCAATCCTAGTTAATGAACTATTCACTACCCATTATACTACCAAACATCCTAAACATGGAAAAACTAGCAATAAATCACCAATCCAAAAGTAACAAAAACCAAAAATCAAGGCTTTAAAGCAAAAACAAAACAAAATCTAAAGAACAAGCAAGCAGAAACTAGGAAAAGATGGAAACTTTAATCTAGATTAACTATTAAACATGAAGATTAAGCAATGAAAGCATGAAACCAAAACATGAAAATAACAAACTAGAAATGCATAAAAACAATGAGAAAAAAAAGAAAGGATTGAGAAGATTACTAAGGAAACGAGAACTTCAAAGAAATTGTCACTTTTTCATTGATTTTCAATCTCCAAATTACACCTCTTGATCCAAGTTTTCTCTCTTCTACCCTAATAGCTAAGATTAGGGTTCTAAAAATCTGGGTTTTTTTTCCAAAAAAGGGTAAAAGAGTATTTATACCTCCTCTCATTACAAATGTCGTATAGGAAAAGAAATGCGAAAAACGGCCCAGTAAACAGTTGACCGGGCAGCTTCGACGGGCCCGGTGGGAAGTCCGAAATGGCCCGGGCGGTGCATGGTGACCGGGCTCAAGCAGCAGACCCAGGCGTGCGCCAATTTCCCATAAACAGGCAAGAACTTTGGCTCCTGATGAGCCCGGGCGGGTGGCCTCATCCCTGGCGTCCTAGCCCGGGCTGTCTGTTTGGAGCTCGGGCGGGCCTTTAGGCACGGAGGAGCTTTAGGCTTCCCGGGCAAGCTTTTTCCTCCTTGCTTCCCTTTTTGCTCCCCTCTAAGCTTGTAGGAACTTGATTTCCTACACATCAAAGATCAAATGAAGAGTAGGGAGGGGGATACAAATACACGTATATATGTGCTAAGAGAGAGTTAGATAGAAAAAGAGGCGAAATTAAGGGAAAATAAACTAAAATAGGAAATAAACCAAGTAAAATAGCTTTAACACTACCCTAGGAGTGAGATAAATCTCACTCTTCATGGGGAAAGTTGTAATTTTACTTTTTAAAATTTCTGGCGCAATTCTCAAGCAAAATTAGGGGCAATAGTTGTGCGGTAAAATCCGGATTGTACCTGACCAGTTTTAGCGACGTATCCAGAGATAAGGACATGACCAGATTTCGTCTACATGACCGGCAAGCACGTGATGGTATTCCGCGTTGAGTAAAGTCAGCATCCGTTGTGCAACTGAGATAATAAAGGAATGAGTTTGCCATAATTCCAGGGATCTTCAGCTGGGATATGTATCATTTCTAACAACCAATAACGGTAACTTAGCTAGGTTGATTTCATTATAAATAGAACAATATGTACCCAAGTATAAGGCATCTGATTACAATCTACTCTACTCCTTCTCTTCTCAATCTTTCTATACTCTAAAAAGTTATATGAGCAATAATACAACGAGCAACGTTACTTCTCATTTTAATTCTAGCACTTAAATTGATTGCCTAACTCCTCTTGATAGATTAATTCTCTTTGGAGAAATTTATCGAAAACAGTCAACAATATGTAGTGGATGAGTGGGTCTCTTAAGTTAACCTTATCTAGAAAAAATTCAGAACAATTTTCTTCCTTTAATATTTCCCCCTTGAAAAGACAGGGAAACCTCTCTCCCCCCGAAAGAGAACCCTACCGTCTAGTCGTCCTCCGCCGCGGCGGCGCTCTCCTTTGCTATGGCCGAGGAGATTTCACACTTTGTTTCCAACCTTCGCATAGACGATGAGGAGGACCAAATTATTGATCACAATACTATAAACCCTAAGGCCGAAAATTTTGTATATCTTTTGTTGCTTGGACGATTGCTTATCGAACGATCCTTCAACGTTGACGCTTTCAAAAGGACTATTACTATCGTATGGGCTCCAATCAATGGATTATTGGTTATTAGGGCTCTTTGACCAAATCTCTTTGCGTTCCAATTCTTCCACTGGCGTGACATGAAGAAGGTTCTTGATGGTCGTTCATGTTGCTTCGCTAATATGCTAATCTTGTTGAAGGAGGCGGATGGAGACGAACCTCCTGACCAGGTAATCTTTAATCAATCCCCCTTCTAGATTAGGTTAAAAAAACCTACCTTTTAATATGATATCCAATGATGTGGTTAAATTGTTGATTGGTAATTTGGGAGAAATCATTGAAATAGAAGAAGATGTAGTAAGGTTCGGTCGGTATCGACGTGTGAAAGTTATGTTAGATACCATTAAACCTCTTTGACGATACAAGAAACTTAGGGATAAGAAGGGCAATGAGATTCAAGTAGATTTTGCCTATGAACGTTTCCCTTTTTTCTGTTTGGCTTGTGGAGTTATGGGGCATTAGGAAAAGGATTGTCATGTGGTGCTTGAGGAGGAGAAAAGTGAGAGATTGGGGTGGCATTTGGGGCTTAAGCCACTCCTAGGAAAGGAAGAACTAAGGAGTTAGAAGAAGAAAATAAGTTTAGAAATTGCAAGAAGGTTCTTTTTGAAGCTGACAGTGATTCGAGGAGTGAGAAAGTGGGTGTGGATTTGCTAAAATCCTCGAAGGATGATGATGTTCAGGTGGAGTGCATGGCTCCAAAAAATCATGCTGCTGCATGTGAGGGTGATGAGGCTTTAAGTACCTCTTTATTTGTTCTTAATAAAAGTGATGCTGCCCCATTGTCTGGCCCACTTCTTCTAGGCCTAAATTCGAAAGATCCACTGGTGGGTCTAGATGCTCTTGGTTCTGATGTGGCTCCTAGTCCTAATGCTGCTGTTTTTGTTTTTGAGAGTGTGAAAGGAATGAAAAGTGGTAAAGCTCGTGGGTGGAAAAGATTGGCTCGTGGGGAAATGGATGAAAAAGGTGGGGTGGAACAGATGGACATGGAACCTACTCTTATGGATGTGAAAGAAGCTCTGAGTGTGTTTCTACAGTGGGTGATGATTTAGAGGGTACGACGAAGCATTCTAAGCTGAGTTCGTCTTATGATTCAGCTGCAAATTTTTTGGCAGAGGTTGGTGGTGACCAACCCCGCCTGGCATTATGAATATTTTATGTTGGAACTGCCGAGGTATGGGCAATCCTTGGTCAGTTCGTCAACTCCGTCGATGGAGTACTTCCTGTGCCCCTGATATTGTTTTCATATCGGAGACAATGATTAAAAAAATTATGTTGAAAGCTTGAAGAGTCGTTTTGGTTTTCAGAATGCTTTCGGTGTTTTTAGTAGAGGAAAGGCCGGTGGCTTGTGCTTGTATTGGAGAGAGGAAGTTATGTTTTCTTTCGTATCTTTTTCTCAACACCATATATATGGGGACGTTGAAGATGGTTATAAAAAATGGAGATTGGTGGTATTTATGGATGGGCAAAGGAGGAGGAGGAACATCACACTTGGGCTCTCATTCGTCATTTACGTGAAGATACAACTCTTCCGATTCTTTTAGATGGGGATTTCAATGAAATTTTGAGCTATGAAGAAAAAGAAGGGGGTGCTAATAGAGTTCAAAGAGAGATGGGGAACTTTTGGGATACTATGGATGACTTATCTCTTAAGGATCTTAGTTATGTTGATATGTGGTACACTTGGGAGAGTGGGCTTTCTCCCTTGAATTGCATTAGGGAACGTCTTGATAGATATATTAGTTCTCCCTCATGGTTGGACTTATACCCGAATTCGGTTGCTGAACACACGCTTCGTTATAAATCTGATCACTCAGCAACAGTAATCCGGTCCACTCACTACCACAGGCCCAAAGGCAAGACCAAAATAACTTTCTTTGAAAATGCGTGGCTTTTAGGTGAGAGCTGCGAGCCCACAGTTCTGTCAGCTTGGGCTGATTCACAAGCTGAAGCTCTGATGGGGCGGATCACTCGCATGACCCAACATTTGGTGCGCTGGAGCAGTGACAAGTTTGGGCAGCTTGGGAAACAAATTGAGGAGGCTGAAAAGGAACTTAAATGGGCCCAGCAACAGCCCATTTCGGTTGAAAATGGCAAAATGTGTGCTGATTGTGAGAAAAAGCTTGATGATCTTCATTCTAAGCATGAAGCTTATTGGTATTTGTGACCTAGAGTTGCGGAGGTGCATGATGGTGATAGAAATACAAAATATTTCCATCACAAAGCCTCTCAAAGGAGGAAGAGGAATTTTGTCAAAGGTCTTTTTGATGATGGTGGGCATTGGAGTGAGGAAGGAGATGGAATTGAAAAGATTTTTACAGATTAATTTTCCTCTATTTTTGCATCTTCGAACCCGTCTGATGTGCAGATTCATGAGGTCTTGATCTCTATAGCCCCTGTTGTGACTGATTAGTATAATCAATTGCTCTTGAAGCCTTTCACTAACCTCTTCAACAAATGCATCCTTGCAAGGCCCCTGGTCCCAAAGGTATGCATGCCATTTTCTATCAACGTTTTTTGCATATTGTTGGTGATGATGTGACTTCCTTTGTGAGCAATATTTTACATGGTTCTGTGTCTCCTATCTGTGTTAATCATACTAATATTGCCTTGATCCCAAAAGTTAAAAATGCAACAAAGGCTGCTGAATTTCGACCAATTACTTTGTGTAATGTGCTATATAAGCTGGTGTCTAAATATTTTGTGATCAGATTAAAGGAATTTCTTCCTAGTATAGTCACTAAAAATCAGAGTGCATTTGTTCCTAGAAGACTGATAACTGATAATGCCTCATTGCTTTGGAAGTTTTTCATTCTATGAAGCACAGGAACAGGAGTCGTAGAGGTACTATTGCTATGAAGCTCGATATGAGCAAAAAATTATGATCGAGTGGAGTGGGGCTTTCTTCGAAAGCTTCTTCTTACTATGGGCTTTGATGGGAGATGGGTGAATCTGATAATGGAGTGTGTTTCCTCAGTTTCTTATTCCCTCATTAATAATGGAGGAGTATGTGGTTCTATTATCCCTGCTCGCGGTCTTCGTCAAGGAGATCCTCTATCTTCGTACTTATTCATTCTAATTTATGATGTTTTCTCAAAAATGATTCATAAAAAAGTGCAGGAGAAGAAGATTCATGGAGCCAAAGCCAGTTGAAGTCGTCGGAAAATTTCTCACCTTTTCTTTGTAGATGACAGTTTACTCTTCACTAGAGCTTCCACTCAGGAATGCACCATTATATTTGATATTCTCAACAAATATGAAGCAGCATCTGGGTAGAAAATTAACTATGAGAAGTCGGAAGTTTCTTTTAGTAGCGGAGTTAGTATTGATTGCAGAGAAGAGTTGATAAATGTGCTGAACATGAGACAAGTGGAGAAACATGAGAAGTACCTTGGTATCCCTTCTATTTCGGGGCGCTCAAAGAGAGTTATCTTTGACTCTCTCTTGGATAGAATTTGGAATAAACTCCAAGGGTGGAAGGAGAAACTACTCTCTAGAGCAGGTAAGGAAATATTACTGAAATCTGTCATTCAAGCCATCCCTACTTATTTGATGGGTGTTTACAAAATCCCAAGTTGTATCATCCAAAAGATTCACTCGGCTATGGCACAATTTTGGTGGGGAAGTTCTGATTCCCGGAGGAAGAATCATTGGGGAAATTGGGATTCGATGTGTACTTTGAAGTGTCTTGGCGGTATGGGATTTAAGGATCTTCGAATCTTCAATGATGCTTTGCTTGGTAGACAAGCTTGGAGATTGATTCGCGAGCCTTCATCTCTTTTTGCTCGTGTTTTAAAGGCTAAATATTACCCTAATTGTGACTTCTTAGAAGCATCTCTTGGTTCTTCTTATAGTTACTCATGGAGTAGTATTTGGAGTTCAAAAGCTCTTGTGAAGGAGGGTGTGGTGTGGAGAGTTAGGAATGGTGCTTGTACTAACATATGGGATGATCCTTAGGTGGTTGATGAAGATGGGTGTTATCTTACTAGTGCTCAAAATGATGCTTATAAGATGGTGAGTGATTTAATAGACTATGAGAAAATGGAGTGGAAAGTGGACATTGTGGAATCGATCTTTAATGAGAGAAATACTAGATGAATTCTTGCTACTCCTCTTAGCTTGACTCCTATGAAAGATGACCTCACATGGGCCTTCACCAAAGATATTGTTTGTTACTCAGTTAAAACTGCATATATGCTTGGCAAGGGTGGAGATCTTGACAATTTTCATCAAGCGTGGGTTAATATATGGAGCATGGAGGTAAGCCCTAAAGTTCGTCAATTTCTTTGGCGCATGTGTTCTCACTCTCTCCCGGTTCTAAGCTTACTATACCATCGTCACTTGACCGAGGACAACTCGTGCCCTTGGGGATGTGGTGAGGTTGAATCTCAAACCCATGCGATATTCGAGTGTCCATGTGTTCGTGCTTTGTGGCTAGACAGTGGTTGTGAAGAGGTTCGACAAAAATACTTAGTCCTTCTATGTGTGATGTGGTGCAAGGTTGGCGTGATGTTGAAAGTGGTATGCGCATTAAAGTTGCGTTCCTAGCTTGGTGGTTGTGGAGTGATCGCAATTCACTTGTCATCAACAACAAGACTACGCCCCATCATGTTATGCTGGACCGTGTCTTTAGGCTCGTCGAGGAACATAGTGCCTATGCATCAAAGATCAACAAGGCTCCCAGCTTGGGGCCTCCTCCGAGTAGGTGCGTTTGGACTGCTCCCCTGTTGGGGTGATGAAACTCATCGTGGATGCCTCCCTCGCTGTAGAAGGATGGGTGGGACTCGGTGTTGTTGCTTGAAGCTCGTCTGGGGAGGTAAAATTTGCTACTGTTCGTCGCGTTCGAGCCCACTGGACTGCTGAAGTTGCTGAGCTCAAAGGTATTGAAATGGCCATCCGTTTAAGCTCTCGTTATGGCTTAAAAGATGTCATTGTTGAATCTGATTGTCAAACGGTGATTAATTGTCTCTCCAAGCAAGCTATCTTCCTCTCGGATCTTGATATTGTCTTCCATAATATATTCTCTTCTAGTTTACATTTCTCTTCCATTATTTGGTCTCATGTAAAGCGTGATGGGAACTTTGTTGCCCACCATTTAACTAAGTTAATCCTTTTTGGGATTGAACAAATTTGGGAGAACCACTCTCCCCCGGAGGTGGCGCCCTATATTTTGATGGACAATTTGTCCTTGGAGTAAAATTAGCTTGCTTTTCCCCTCAAAAAAATCATTTGTTAACCTTATCTAGTTAGTGGGCAATTTCGGTGCTAAGGTCATGGGATTATAGTTCTTTATTCTTAGCTTTCCTAGTTAATCATTGTTTGCTATTTAAGTCTTCTATTGTGTATTCAGTCCATTACGAGAGTGTTGAATGAATAACTTAGTTTGTTTCTCCTCATCCACTGTCATACTCTTTGTTTTGTCTTTTACTAAAATTAGCATAGTATGTGAGCTTCAGGTTCAATTCTCAAATTAAATTAAAAAACAAAAAAAATACGAGTAAAAGAAACAAGCAAAGCAGCTTTGTTTCATTATTGTGAGCAATTTGTTTTGAATGATTTTTTTGTGAGTTTGGTATTGGTGTTCATAGCAAGCAATGGTACTCAATCAATTTCTCAACCCCTAATTCCATTGTTTAAGGGGGAGAATTATCATTTATGGAGTCTTAAGATGAGGACTTTGTTTAAATCCCAAGAGTTGTGGGATATGGTGGAGCAAGGATATGTAGAATCCATGGTGGCTCTAAGTGAACCCGATCAAAAGTTGCAGAAAAATCATAAAACAGATGCAAAGGCTCTTTTCTACATCCAATCAGCAACGGATGATAAGATTTTTACTCGAATTGCGGTAGCATTGACATCTAAGCAAGCAAGAGTGATTTTGAAACAAGAATTTTTCGGTGATAAAAAGGTAATTGTCGTTGAATTACAAACTCTACGTAGGAGTTTTGAGAAGATGGCTATGCAAGATAAAGAAACCGTACAAAATTTCTTATCTAAAGTGTCTGGAAACGTAAGCCAAATGAAAATTTATGGACATAATATCACAAATGAAACTATAGTGAGTAGGGTGTTGAGGAGTCTAAGTAAAGACTATAAGCATGTTGTGACCGTAATTTTGGAGTCTAAGAACCTTTCAACTTACACATTTGATGAGTTGAGAGATCCTTCATGGCTCATGAAGAAAGGATGGCTAAGCCTAGTAGTACAGAAGTAAAAGAAAAGGCCATTCAAGTTAAGGGGCATCCTTCAAGTTATAAACGGGAGAATGATGTAAGTCGTGGTCAAGTCAATGGTGATCGTGGTGGTTGCAGTCGTGGTTATGGAAGTGTAAGAGGAGGTGGTGGTCGAAATGTAGATCAACGCCAGTCAAGTAGTAGCATCAAACGTTATTAATGCAAAAGGTAGGGACACAAAGAAGATAGGTGTTGGGATAAACAAGGTGAGCAAACCAATTTTACTCAAAAGGTTGAAGAAGAAGAAAGTAAGCTCTTCTAAATGGCAACAATATCCATGGTGTTTGAGCATCTTAATGTATATATGTCAAGATTAAAAGTGTGGTTGAGTGTGTTTATGGTACAGGTTAAGTTCAAGTCAAGTGTTAGTAGTTGTGTGTTAGTTGAAGAGAGCAGATTCTTCTATAGTCAAAGTCCACTGTTAGTCCAAGTTTTTAGTATCTACATTATCTAGAGTCTATAACCATTTAAATCAAAGGGGAATGTTGGTAAATGATTCAAATTATAGTTGCCTTATGTTTAGGGAGTTGTTAATATTATCAGTTAGAGGTCGATCAATAATATGTAGTGGGCGAGTGGGTCTCTTAAGTTGTTAACCTTATGTAGTTAGTGGGAAATTTAGGTGCTCAGATCATGAGATTATGGTTCCTTATTCATAGCTTTCCTTGTTAGTCATTATCTGTTATTTAAGTCTTCTATTGTGTATTTAGTTAATTACGAGAGTGTTTATTGAATAACTTAGTTTGTTTGCTCCTCTTCATCCATTTCCGTACTCTTTGTTTCGTTTTTTATTAAAATTAACAAAAAATACTGATGTTAGGTAGCTTCCCTAAATATATCATATGCAAAATATCATATACACCAGTATACAATAATGATTGTGCCTTGGATATAACTTACACCATAAATGATTGTGTAACAAAATCTCACGTGTATTAACTAATATAACTACTTCATGTCATTATAAAACTATTTCATGTCATTATTAGTGTGTTTTATATCGTTTAGGAACTGTTTCATGTCACTTATATATAAAAGCTCTTTCTTTTTTAAATCTATTACATGTCATTTATAAAGCACTTTTATATCGTTATACAATTTTGAAACTGTTACATGTCATTTAAAATCAAGTTCATGTCATTGTTGGTATATTTTATATCATTTAGAATTTGGTTCCATGTCGTCTTGAAATTGTCTCATGTCATTATTGGTATATTTCTTATCATTTTGAGACTGTTTCATGTCATTTTAAAATATTTTTCATATCATTATTGATACGTTTTATATCATTTATGTTTTTTTTTTTTTTGCTAACTAAGAGAGATATATATTACATAACAAAACCATTATTCACACTAAACAAGCCTATTAGGAGACAAACCAACAGGTTTGACTCTCTCCTAAAAGGCCAAGCAAAACTAATTACAAACCTGTAAAGCTATTTTCCTAATCCATTCTCTATCCTTCCTAGAAATAAATCTTCTTTGGTAGTATACTATACACCATTTCTATAACATTTCTTTGAATTCTATGAACTATGCTATGAACAGATATAACATTTTGGTTCCAGTATACCTCATTCCTAGCCCACCTTATATGTTATATCATAGCTGCAGTTGTAGTTGCCATTACTTGCTTCTGAAATATGGATCTGTTACATCTTCCTATCCACTGAATCAGCCTTGGAGTAGTAATCTGACTCGTACCAATTCCCAACCGACATTTAATCTTCATCAAAACTTTAGCATTGAAATGACATTGAAACATCATATGCTCTTGAGTTTCCTCATACATATCACAGATTAAGCAATTTGGGTTATCATACTAACACCAATTTTGTGTATAGCCTAGATGTAGTCCGTAATCTTTGCTTCAAAGCAAGTCAAATAAAGAACCTATGTTTAGGAACAGTTATTCTTTTCCAAACATGCTTGTCCTATTACACTATCTCATGATCTCCCACTAGCATAGAGTGAATCTTATTGACAGAATAGTGTTGCATCTGCATGCACCAAATTTCTCTTAGAAATCACACTTTTAACCTGCTCTTTAACTTCACACACTTTCTTCCAAGTACCAACTACTCCCAGCAGGAGGTTGGTACTCCAACCAATTGCTTTCTCTTATATAAACTTCCTAAAACCACTTGATCCATATATTATCCTTTTTGAACCAATAGCCCAAATATACCTTCCCATAGCAGCAGTGTTCCAGTGAATAATTTGTCTAATTCCCAAACCACCAGCCTGCTTAGGGAGACAGACATTTGGCCAAGCAACATAGCCTGCATTGCCACTATAGTACTCACCTGTCCATAGATAGGCTCTACAGATGCTTTTAACTTCTTTTAGCACTCTCCTTGGTAAAACAAACACTTGAGCCCAATAAACATATATGCTAAGAAGCATTGAATTGACAAGTACCAATCTCCCTTGATAGGATAATTCCCTACTACACCAACTTCGATCCTTACTCTTGCAGTCATTTTCTCCACTATACTCATGTAATCTTTCACTGCAATCTTCTTGAAATTAATGGGCACACCTAGGTATTTAAAAGGGAGATTACCTAATTTGAATACAGTCACATCCAAAAGCCTATGTATATACTCCCTTTTCATACCAGAAGTATTCATTTCATTTGTGTTTTCATTCACCTCAAGGCCCGATGCTTCAGAAAAATATTTAAAACCTTCAAGCATTGTATATACAGACACAAAATCTCCTCTACTACATAATATCACATCATCTGCAAAACACAAATGGTTCAGTTTAATCCCAGAGCATCTAGGGTGAAACTTAATCTGAGATTTTTCCCCACCAATTTTAGAGTTCTAGTAAGATACTCCATGCATATCACAGATAACAAAAATGAGATTGGATCACCTTGTCTGAGACCTTTCTTTCCTTAAAAAAAAAACCCACAACATTGACCATTTATCAACAAGGTGAATCTGGATAGCAAGCACAATCATCAGCTTGATAAATCTCCTAGGAAACTTGAGAGAACACAACATAACCTCAAGAAAACCCCAATCCATGGAATCATAAGCTTTTTTCATGCCTATTTTAATAATACAACTAGGATTAGAGCATTTCTACCATAATTTCTCACCATATCTTGACAAATCATGATGTTATGGCCAAAAAATCTCCCTTGAATGAAATCCCCTTGATTTTCATCTATGATTGTAGGAAGAATTAACTTTATTCTGGCACACGTGACTTTTGTGATACATTTATAAACCACGTTGCAACAAGCAATTGGTCTAAATTTTGTTACACTACTAGTTTAGGAATTAAAATAAGAATAGTAGCGTTTAGCTCTTTAAGTAACTTACCAGATTTAAAGAAATCCTTCACATCATCTATGATGTCCTGGCCCACTATAGACCATGCCTCCTTAAAGAAGTAAGTCCTAAACCCATCAGGTCCAGGAGACTTATCTCTAGGAATATAGAACAAGGCTTGGCCAAATCCTCTTGTTGAATTGAGGTTAACACATAACCATTTTCCATATCACTGATTCTGCCTCTTCTCACCCTATTTGTACCCAACAGCTTCTTGTAATAGCTAACAAAAGCTATTTCCACCAGGTCACCTTCAACCCATTCACCATCCATGTCTTTAATGCCATACACATTATTTTGTAGTCTTCTTTGCTTTATAGCTTTATGAAAAAGAGAGGAGTTCTCATCCCCTTCTCTAGTCCAAGCTATTTAGCTTTCTGTTGTGAGAAAGACGTACATCTGATGCACTCTACTGTACTCGACTACATCAGCCAATTCTTTCCTCATTACCACTTTCATTATAATATTGTAAATAAGACTGACAAGCCATCAATCTTGCATAAGCTGTAATATCTGCAGCTTGTAGTTCTGAGAAGCCTTCTTTATTTAGAATTTTCAATGCAGCCTTCACCTTTTTCAGCTTTTGAATAACGCAAAACATAGGAGTACCAGACATCCTATTCTCCCAGCACATTTTAACCTTTTCATGAAAATTAGGAGCTAAACTCCACATCTTATGGTATCTGAATGGAAATTTACCACCTCCTCTCTCTCTGTAAAGATATTAAGCAGCATAGGTGAGTGATCAAAAAGTCCTTTTGGCATAAACCAAGCCTCAGAAGGAGGGTATAATTCACTCCATTTATCATTGCATAATACTATATTAAGCTTGCAAAATACCTTATTATAACCATATTGCTTGTTGTTCCAGGTATCAAAACACCTAGTAGACTTTAGATTTTCCAATCCACAACAATTCACACATCTTCTGAATGGTAGCATTTCAATATCTCTCATAGCTGCAATCCTTTCATCCCTATTCAAAACATAATTGAAATCTCCCATTACCACCCAAGGCAAACTTATCTTCTAATATATCTCTTCCAATCCCTCCAAAGAGTCTCCCTCTTAGCAGCAAGGTTATATGCATATACAAAGTACAGCAAAATACATGATTACCACTAGTTGACTTAACATAGCAATGAATCAATTGGTCAGTGATCATGCTTATCTTAACATGAAAGGCCAATGCATTCCAAGCCATCAAAATTCTGCCTCCATGATGGAAGGAAGAATTAGTACAGAAATACCATCCCGAAAAGAGGTTATGGTACACACCACCCATTTTATTTGCCTTAACCTTAGCCTCAATGAGACTAACCAGTCAAAGATATCTACTATTAAGCATTTTCTTCACATCTTTTTGCTTTTGAACCCTAGTAATCCCTCGAACATTCCAACACACCTCTCTATCCATGATCAACATGAGAGTCCCCCTCCCCCCCCCATTACACTACATTGCCTAATTTAATATTTATAGTCTCCATACTTCCTAGAATTTCAAATGAATTAGTAACCATAGTTACTACCGCTGGTGATTATGGTCTTCTACTCACCTACTTTATCACTTGAAAATCATCCTTTGTTCTCTAGTTGCTTAGTTTGAATAACATCTTGAGGTTGTTGCTAAATTTTAGGCTTCAATACCTGTTTCTCAGTTACCTTCCTACAATCCTCAGATACATGCCCCATTTTCTTGCACTTTGAGCATAGCACAAGTTTCCATTTATAATGGACATCATACGCAACACTTATACCCTTCTCATTTATCAATGATAATTGATCAGGGAACTCTTGATCCACCTTGACCTCTGCAAGCACTCTAGCGTATTGAAGCTTTTCTCTCTTTTTTGTGTCTTGGTACACCCCTTACAAACTTCCCTACTTGAGCAACCAATTTTTGCAGACATCTCACCCCCCCCCCAAATACTTGAAATCCAGTCTCAACTAATTCAAAGTAGGAAGAACTTCAAAATTCTCGTTTGGAATATCCATATCTGGCTCCCAAGCTTTAACAATCATAGGTGTATTATCAAAGAAAATCATTATTACCGGTCAATACCTGATCCTTTTTCTCCATCGTAAGAAATCGAACTACGAATACACCTTTCTTAAGTATAACAACCTTATCAACCCCTAAATTCTTCCAGATCTCCTAATAAACAGCTCCATCACATAAGGTGGTGGATTAGCTCCCACCACATAGCAAATCAGGGATGAATTCCATAAGTCTATTTCAGGTTGTATATCATCAACACCAATTTTTACCTTATTCCTATCAGCAATTTCAATTCGATTACTAGAATCATAATGAAAAGATTGCGAGCTCACCTTTGTTTTGGAGAACTGAAGTATCGTAACAGGATCCAATTCACGAACACTTCAATCAGCCCAGCTACTCTTCTTCCCTGGTTGATACCCAATCCTCTCTGCCGTTGAATGAATAGATGAATTATGGCATACCCTCGATTTCTTCGAGAACAAAGGATTCGCTTTTCAATCAAAGAAATCTACCACCTGCATGAGGTACACTACTTCGAGATTTGCTAGCATTGACTTTGATATGACGAGTTGTAGGAGAAGCAATTTTTTGGGTTGCTACACCATAGGTTATCGTGTAACAATTACACCCAATAATTTATGTATAATAATTTATGTACAATAATATTGTCTCAAGTTACTACGTCAAGATATTGATTATTGACCACAACAAAACTCAATGTGTTCTTTTCCTTAAGTCTTCATGAATGTGTTTGCCAATTGCCCTTATAGGCACATAAGAAGAACAAATTAGACCTTCGGTTATTGTATCTCGAACAACTTAAGAATCTTACCTTTTTGTACGTTCATGAAATATCGCAAATTAAATATTGCAGTGTACACTTTAGATGCACTTAGTTCTAAGTTAATGCCATATAAAAAGAATTTTTGTTATAGTTTTGCTTGCGATGGTCCGGAGACGAGGTTGTAGAGGATGTACTTTTTGTTATATATGTATATGTATATCACAAGTATCGCCTCGTCCTAGACCATCGCAAGGAAAACTATAATACTAATTCTTTTTATCTACCATTAACTTGGAACCGCATGCATCCAAAGTGTACAATGCAATATTTAATTTGGAGTATTTCATGAACGTACAAAAAAGGTAAGATTCTTAAGTTGTTCGAGATGCAATAACCGAAGGTCTAATTTGTTCTTCTTATGTGCCTATAAGGGCAATTATGTAGACATATATATATACATATATACATATGTATATATGTATATGTATATATACATATACATATATGTATATATGTATATATACATATATATGCATATATATAAGGGCGGGATCACATGAGAATGCCTCCTTACATGAGAAATGAGAATGAATCTCAACCACGCGATTGGATTAGAGTTACAACACTTGTTCATTAGAGTTATACCCCGAAAAACTTCGAGCCCAAAAAATTATTTTTTTGAAATTTTTTTTTTTTTTTTTTTGAGTTACATCACTTTTTCATTAGAATTACATCACTAGTTCATTAGAGTTATAGCGAGTAAAATCCATTCTCATGTAAGTATGCATTCTCATATGAACTCACTTCATATATATATATATATATATATATATATATATATATATGTATATGTACATACATATACATATATGTACATATACTTATATATATATATATATATACTTATACTTATATATATATATACTTATACTTATATATATATATATATACTTATATATATATATATATATATATATATACTTATATATATATATATATATATATATATATACTTATATATATATACATATATATACTTATATATATATACATATATATACTTATATATATATACATATATATATATATACATATAT
Source organism: Beta lomatogona (assembly GCA_947646795.1). NCBI lineage: Eukaryota > Viridiplantae > Streptophyta > Magnoliopsida > Caryophyllales > Amaranthaceae > Beta > Beta lomatogona. The sequence goes on from CANSNZ010001411.1 coordinate 199,074, forward strand.
ATATATATACATATATATATATATATATACATATATATATATATATAGTGAATAAGAGAAATTCGTAGTTGTTCTTTTAAGTTATCAATTTTAATTTGTAAAGCATAATTTATCCATTCAACACGTAATCTAACCTTCGTTATTTGAGAATTCATAAATAGGTAAGTAAGCAAATAAACAAATATTTAGGTAACTAAACTTTATGAACTTCTTTTAAGACTCAATCCCTTTTGCTTATAATAAACCTTAATCGGTTAATAACAATTCTATCAACTTTCATATAAGTACTGCTAATCCGTTTTGACAACCCTTAAGCACTTAAGCATAATTAAATAAATTCATGTTTTTCAACCTCACCACATAGGTTTTATGCATCATACCCTACAACGCCTTCTCATTTTCAACGGCTAAACGGGCTCCTGCTACCAATTGTCTCTTGGTTTCTAAACATGATTTTACTTAATCGGGGAAAACATATTTAAGATAGCATACATCCTATATGAAATTATAGAATCATCTTAACAGATCTCAGTATTATTATAAACTAGGGGATTGAATTTAAATTTAGTTCATAAGAAAAGGGGTTACCTTATCTGCTTCCATATTTACTTGTGGAATATCTTCTATGTGTATAGCTCCGGTGAATAGTAACTAGTAAGCTTATGAATAGTAAGCTCGATACCGCTTATGGGTGAAGCGTGTGTTTGAGTAGGATAGGGAAGGAAAGTTGAGAGAAGAAATGTGGAAGTGTAGTTAGGCAAGTGCCTTATGATGATTTTGCTTCATCAAGTAAGCTCTTATTTATAACCAAAGGATTACAACGGTTCGTACAAAAATTACATACTCGTTTAAAACACTATTTGCTACGGTGAAAAGTGCTACGGTAAAGAAATCTTGTTCACTATTCACATATTTTTTGCGTTAGCCGCCTATCTTTTGTCATGTAGTAACTATTACAAAGTTTATCTCGTTAGTTCATAAATACAGAAAGGTAACCCCTTTTCTTATGAACTAAATTTAAATTCAATCCCCTAGTTTATAATAATACCGAGATCCGTTAAGATGATTCTATAATTTCATATAGGATGTATGCTATCTTAAATATGTTTTCCCCGATTAAGTAAAATCATGTTTAGAAACCAAGAGACAATTGGTAGCAGGAGCCCGTTTAGCCGTTGAAAATGAGAAGGCGTTGTAGGGTATGATGCATAAAACCTATGTGGTGAGGTTGAAAAACATGAATTTATTTAATTATGCTTAAGTGCTTAAGGGTTGTCAAAACGGATTAGCAGTACTTATATGAAAGTTGATAGAATTGTTATTAACCGATTAAGGTTTATTATAAGCAAAAGGGATTGAGTCTTAAAAGAAGTTCATAAAGTTTAGTTACCTAAATATTTGTTTATTTGCTTACTTACCTATTTATGAATTCTCAAATAACGAAGGTTAGATTACGTGTTGAATGGATAAATTATGCTTTACAAATTAAAATTGATAACTTAAAAAGAACAACTACGAATTTCTCTTATTCACTTAGCTAGAATAGAAGACCTTAACTTAGGTAATATTGTAGTTAATGAACTACGGGAAGAACACAACAAGATAAATAAAATTGTACAAATACACCTAGAAATTAAAAAATTATTAGATTTCTTAAAACAAATAGAACTTAGCCAATCATTAATAGAACTTGAACAATTAATAAATTCAATATGACTATTAAAACACAAATTAACAACGTTAAAGATCATATAAAAACGAGAGATAACATATTAAATGTTCAAAATAGAATTATACAAGATAAAATAGATGATTTTGAAGAATACTTATATGAAGCTTACGGAAGAAAAGATAATGAAATAAGAGATGCCTTGAGAAAATATTTAATTAAGTTACAAGACAAGAAAAATAGAAACTTAATAGCTAAACAAGAACTTAGAGATTTACAAAAGTCTTTATACGTATGACTAAATCACAAATCGAAACGTTCTAGAAGATATTGAAATACGACAAAATATTCTAAATTTCCAACTAAGGATTCAACAAGATTTAATAGATGAATTTGAAAATTATTTATATGAAGCCAACGGAAGAAAGGATACTTGAACTAAGAGATGCCTTAAGAAAATATCTAACTAGTCTACAAGATAAGAAGAATCAAAAGTTAATTGCTAAACAAGAACTTAAAGATTTACAAAATTCATTATACGTATGAGTACTAAATCACAAGTAAATAGAGCACTCGACAAAAGCTAATTGGCAATACTTTACATCACTTATGCAAGCGGATATTAAAAGTTTAGAATTAAGTAATCAAAAGCAAATAGCTATCATTAATAAACTACAAATATTAGAACGAGCAACATTAAATGATAATTATGACTATGAAAAAGAGTTAAAACCTTTTGATGATCAATTAGAATTACTAGAAATACAAATTAAGGAACAAGAACAAGTGGTAAAGAAAATCATAAAAGATTATAAAAATTATAAACTAAATAGAAAACCAGCTTTATGCTTATGAGTGAATTAGAAACAGACGGACACTTAGGTACTAATTTAAAAATAATTAATACAAATATTTTATTTATTATAAAATTACTAAAAGAAAGTAAAAATACATCAGACAAACCAGAGCCAAGTAATACTAAGTTACCAATGGAATTAGAAGAACAAGGTTACGAAATATTAGGGAAGAAAATCACTAAAGAATATTCCCAGTTATTTCCTGAATTACTTTTAAGAAAGAAAATCGAAGTAGAATACGAACGAGTATTTAAACAAGAAAAACAAGACGAATAATGAATAAAAACGAAAAAACCATTGAAGAAGAAATTATTAGATATCCAGACGGTCCATTTAAAATACACAAGACTAATCAAAATAGACAATTTGCGAAATTAGTGAAGGCACATTTTATTTAATTAAAGATCGAAAACAAATGATATTAGAAAATGAATTTGATAGGGAAAGAAGATTAGCACTAGAAAATAATTTAGTACAACTAACAAACATAGAATGTAGCTATCAGGATAACAAAACAATCAACGATATTTATAAAAAATTAGAAAAACTAGAAAGAAAATACGATGAACGAATGAGAAAAATGGAAGAATCTATTAAAATAATACATCTTAATACTAAACAAATATTAGATAAAGTATATAGAGTAGAAAATAATTTTCATGAAGAAATACAAAATCTTAAAATAGAATATAATAATAAATTTGATAAAATCGAAGAACAACTTATGAGCAATATCAAAGATAATAATGAAATATCGGAAATCCATGAATCGATAACGAGACCCTAAATAATACCGTTATAGAAGCCTTAACTATGGAAGTTGAACGACTTGAAGTAAATAATCTAAATGAATTACAAGAAAACTATGAAACTTGTTCGAACAATCCAATCAAGAATTTAGATATTCCAATTATTTAGAAGCGATTTTAACTCGGATAAAGATGAAGAAATTAATGTACTCACAAAAGTCTACAACGATGGCAATTATGATCATATGGAAACCGATAGGAGTTATAAACCTACCTTTAAATATAGCAATATGAAAAGATTTCTTAGAAAAGGTTAAGCCATGGAAAATAAACCAAGACTATTTTGAATTCACATATAATCAAGCCCAATATAAGATTAAAATAATGAATGAATAACACTATTCCCAGTTTAATTGAACTAGTAAAATTACAAAAACAGGTTAGAAATAGCAAAAGAAGAAAAGGTTTATTTAAGTCAAAGACTAAACTATGTTAGATTTGCAGGATGTCATCACTATAGTATAAGATTATATTCTAAAAAGTTACAAGAAAAAACTAGAGACATAGAAATATTAGAACAGGCGATTACAGAAAATGAAAAATGACTTAGTAATTCTTAATAAAAATGAGTAATTTAACCTATATACTTATAAAAATAATCTTTGAAGGATATAAGAGTAGGTACTATACACCAATGGTAGATACGGGAGCACAACCAACAATAATGAAAGAAAATTGTTTACCGGAATGGAAAAAATTAAACACACCATTTAAAATTAATGGATTTAATAACAATAGTAGTAACATTACCTTATATCAAACAAATGTAAAAATACAAATTTGGAATAAAATATTAGTTATACCTAAAGTATCTTGTTTCGAACTAATAGGAAAAGACATTATATTAGGAACTAACTTCCTTAACCAATATAAACCTTTTAGTATAGGAAAAGAATTTGTCACATTATTTACTCCTTGTAAACATAAGTTAAGAGCTAAAATAGTTAAAAATAGAGAAAGAATACCAATGGAATGGGAAAAATGTAAAATAGGCGAAGAACCTCAATTAGTCCAAAGAATGACAACCAAGAAAGAAAATAATAATAACTTTGAACTTATAGAAATTGGTATACTCCATTTAGATAAGCTTACCCCTTTAAAAACTCAACTAGAAAAACTATGTAGTGATAACCCTTTAGAAAATTGGTATAAGCATAAAACGGAAATACAAATGACATTAAAAGACCCAAATAGCATAATATCACAAAAATCCTTTAATAATACCCAAAGAGATGAAAAGGAATTTAAAATGCATATAACGGAACTATTAGCTGGCCAATTAATTAGACCAAGCAACTCAAAACATAGTAGCAAGTGCATTTATAGTTAATAAGCACTCGAACAAAAAAGAGGAAAAACCCGAATGGTTATAGATTATCGGATCCTAAACGAAAAAACAATTACATATAATTACCCTATACCAAATAAGATACTTAAAATGAGGCAAATACAAGGTTACAATTATTTTTCAAAGTTTGATTGTAAAAGTGGCTTTCACCAATTAAAATTAACCGAAGATTCTAAACCGTTAACAGCATTCAAAGTCCCTAATGGATTTTATGAATGGAATGTATTACCTTTTGGATATAAAAATGCCCCAGGAAGATTCCAAGCATTTATGGATAAATATTTAAATCAACTATCAAATTGTGTAGTCTACATTGATGATATACTAATCTATTCGAAAACTCAAGAAGAACATTATAAGTTATTAGAACAGTTTATAGAAATCATTAAAACCCAGTGGTATAGTTTTAAGCAAAAAGAAAATGGAATTATTCAAAACTCAGATTGAATTTTTAGGATTTGAAATAGATAAAGCAGGAATAAAAATGCAAGACCATATAGCTCAAAAAATTATAGAGTTTCAACAAGAAATTAATACTAAAAAGGAATTACAAAAGTTCTTAGGAATAGTTAATCAAGTTAGAGAATTTATCCCTAAACTATCACAATATACTGAACCATTAACTAAGAAACTAAAGAAAGACTACGATTTTAGATGGAATGATACTTGACACAAAGACTTTAGAAAAAATTAAAGAATTAGTCGAAAGTTACCAAAACTAAGTTTTCCCGATGAAGACAAAGAATTTACATGGATAGTGGAAACAGATGCTAGTGAAACTAATAATGGTTACGGAGCAGTATTAAAATATAGATATAAAAATGATAAAAAAGAATATGTTTGCAGATATCACTCAGGAACATTTAAAGCAAATGAAATCAATTGGGATATAAATAAAAAAGAACTCAAAGCAGTAAAATATGGAATCAAAAAATTTGAATGTTATATAGTTTATAGTAAATTTATAATCGGAACGAGATAATAGAACTGTTAAAAGTTGGCTAACCCAAAAATTGCAGGATTCAATTACAAGGAAGGAGATAAACAGGATTGTAGCAGATATTAATCAGTATGAGTTTACTATTGAATTACTAAATACCAAAGAAAACTGTTTTGCAGACTATCTCTCAAGACATAGTTCAACAACCGATTATAGAAAATCGGGAACTCAAGATACAACTCAAAAAGATAATGGAAGAACTTGCTTCTATGAAAAGAGAAGCCACTTCCAAAGCAATCCTAATATGGAGCAAGCGAGATATTGGCACTAGCCAAAAATATAAAAGCCGAGTTATCACAAGAAAAGTTAATCCCCCTTTCAAACGAAGTATGTCCCTACAAACCTATAACCCCAGTCAAGCCAATAATCCTACTCCAGTTATCAATGAAATAAACTTTCCAAGCTTAATACCAGATACTACTTCTTTTAAAGAAAAATTAACCCTAGGTACCAAACAAACAATGATCCCTCAAGTTCGCCAATATATAGATAATTTCTTACTTATTGCCAATAGGCTAAATACCTTCCCAGAAATAACCACAAAAGACCGCCATGGAGAAATCGAAGGCGGATATATTACTAACCCTTTAAAAAGGGTAAACGAGTTAATAGCGTTGCCTGGTTGCAATGCAAATTTAATCAAAGCAGCTTATGATTATGGCCTTCTTAATTCAAGTATATACATTGAATGGAGAGGAGCTATCATCAATTCTCCGAACTATATAAAGCAGCTAAAAGTTATTTGCATATTACGAAATCTCCCATGATTTTTGTAAGATGTTATACCGCCCCAGGCGAAGTTACTTCTTCTGAGATAAAACAATGTATTAGGGTTGTTAAAATGGGTTGTACAACGCATTTTATCTTCCCTGAAGAAATAAAGGCACAGACGAGTTAAACCACCATGAGATACCGGACCTCCTCGGGAAAAAGAGGGCCGTCAAGATAAAAGCAATTTATGAAGCCTTGATTACCATGGTCAAGACTTATGTTTGGATAAACCATAAGGAGTTAAACACACTAATTATCTCGCAAAGCACAAGATATGGCCATGATGCGATCGAAACTATTAAGTCATGGATATGGAGCCTGCTCCACCCAGATCAAGCGCCAGTTACACGATATTTACCAAGAAATTTTCTAACAGAAGATACTTTAAAGAGATATTGCAGTTGGATGCAACAAAATAATAACCACTCATGTAAGATGTGTGGAGTTAAGCGAATGACTGTACCAATAATCGAAGATATGAAAAGTTATGAAGATAAGGCTGAATCATCTAACACTGCGGTATCAACTACGAGAGATAGAACACGGCGTACAAGAATAAAACATCTGTCTACCTAGTTAAGCACTGTAGAATAGAGATATTTTACCATGTAACGAGATAAACTTTGTAATAGTTACTACATGACAAAAGATAGGCGGCTAACGCAAAAAATATGTGAATAGTGAATAGTGTGAACAGTACTTTTATTGTAGCACTTTTCACCGTAGCAAATAGTGTTTTAAACAGTATGTAATTTTTGTACGAACCGTTGTAATCCTTTGGTTATAAATAAGAGCTTACTGATGAAGCAAAATCATCAAAAGGCACTTGCCTAACTACACTTCCACATTTCTTCTCTCAACTTTCCTTCCCTATCCTACTCAAACACACGCTTCACCCATAATCGGTATCGAGCTTACTATTCATAGTACTGGAACTATTCGAAGAGCTATACACATAGAAGATATTCCACGATTAAATATGGAAGAGATAAGGTCAACCCCTTTTCTTATGAACTAAATTTAAATCTAGATTGTTCTATAAATACGAAATAGACATACAAAATTGGATAGCTAGAATAACTGCAAAACTAATCGAAGCAAAAATACACGTTAGTGCAGGCAGCAAATTATATTGAAGCCACAATAACAGGAATAGCTAAAAACTTTTTAAATAATATAGGCATATTAGAATTAACAGAACTAAGGAGTACCAAGATAGAAGGAACTGAGATGACAGATCCAATCCAAATGTTGAAAAAATATGAGAGAATAATTCGAAGAGAATTTAGTAATCCAAATGCGAGACTTAAAATACCTTATAGCCAAAAAGGAGTATTGTAAGTCCCAATTATATAATATGCAAATATGTTCTTTGTGTCCGGAAGATTTAAATAGATATAATTGCGCATTCCAAATGAATTATTACGAATTAGGAACTGAAACCCCGAACAATTAGCAGTCTTTCGAAAATTATATTTTGAAAAATTACCAGCACCTATAAATACTATGGTACAACAAGCTTTTTACACGGAACCTAAAACAGGAACTTTAGGAGAACAAATAGCTTATTTACAAGTATGGTATAAAAACTATTGTATGGAAGTTAATAACCAAAAAGAATTTAGAAAACAAGGCTAAACTTAATAACTGTTGTAAAAGATATGAAATACCAAAATTTGGTTGTTACAAATCGAATAAAAAATATAAAGCGAAAAGACCTAAATTAATGCGAAGAAGATACAAAAGATTTAAACCATATGGAAAATATAAAAATACGAAAAGATCCAATAAAAATTATTTTATAAAAAGAAAAATTTATAAATATGCAAAAAACCCTAAAAGATGTAAATGCTACAATTGTGGACAGATAGGTCATATAGCAAGAGAATGTAAAATAAAGACCAATAAAAATAATACTAAAAATACTAAAAATATAAATTTCATTGAACTCCATATAGCGAGAATATGAATTAGGCAAAACCAATATACCACCAGATGAAGAAATATATGTGCTTGAATATGAAACAGATAATGATGAAATCAATGAATAGAAAGCCATGAAGAAAGTAATGAAGAAACAGATAATATTGAAACCGACAGTGATGAGTAAAGAACTACAACAAGTTGATTATGATGAAGATATTACGGAACAACATAGAAATCAAAGAGCTATTTTTGATTTGCAAAAATATAATGAATTAAAATATGAAGGATTTACTTTGTCACCCGATAAAATAGTAGATAAGAAAAAATTTGACTTCACACATTTATCAAAGTATTTTAAAAGGAAAAAGCAAGAATATCTAGTTATAGCAGATAGAGAACATGTTATAGATATAACCCAAGTGCAAGGAAATACTAGAGTACCTTTAATAACACAAGAAGTGTTAAATGAAGAAATAACAAAAATTAACAATACTTTAAAAAACAAACCAATTACATTTAGATTCGTAGAACTAGCAGCTATCGAAATAATAATAAAAGCATGTTTTAAAGAAGGAGTAGATACTCCCTTAGAGTTAGAATTAGCCGATGACAGAATAAAAGAACCGGAAGAACAAGCTATTATAGCACAACTTAAAGGAAATCTTATTTACCGGAAAGTACGATTCATAATTAAACCAAATTATTCTATAAGTTTAACCGACCAAAACATAGAAAAAGCATTAGTATTATATTGGATGCTAAGTGGAATAAACATGACCAATGGATCAAAAGTTATGACAGTACAATGTAAGAATGCTTATATTTTAACAGATCAACATCAAATTTATACCAAAAATAAATTAAGACCAATTACTATAGACACCCCTTTTACAGATCTTATTTTACCTATAGAAAAAGGATTAAAATTATATTCGAAACCAAACTATGAAGATTTAGAAATCGTAAAGAAACGGTTAAGTATTTCTCGATCCAAACGACATTTAACTGACAGTCTACCTATTCAACTAAAATCATATGAACATTATATACTTATACAAATAGGAACAAAAAACCTAACAGCACAAATAGACATCAACATTGAAAATAATTATATTCCATTAGAAAAACTATCTCTTAACATCAATGAGAATTTTAATAGATTAATTACCCTAACAACAAAGATTGCACTACAAGATATAAACATTGAATATGTTATAACCTTAAATAACAAAATAATATTAGGAAAAGATTTCTTAGAAAAGGTTAAGCCATGGAAAATAAACCAAGACTATTTTGAATTCACATATAATCAAGCCCAATATAAGATTAAAATAATGAATGAATAACACTATTCCCAGTTTAATTGAACTAGTAAAATTACAAAAACAGTTAGAAATAGCAAAAGAAGAAAAGGTTTATTTAAGTCAAAGACTAAACTATGTTAGATTTGCAGGATGTCATCACTATAGTATAAGATTATATTCTAAAAAGTTACAAGAAAAAACTAGAGACATAGAAATATTAGAACAGCGATTACAGAAAATGAAAAATGACTTAGTAATTCTTAATAAAAATGAGTAATTTAACCTATATACTTATAAAAATAATCTTTGAAGGATATAAGAGTAGGTACTATACACCAATGGTAGATACGGGAGCACAACCAACAATAATGAAAGAAAATTGTTTACCAGAATGGAAAAAATTAAACACACCATTTAAAATTAATGGATTTAATAACAATAGTAGTAACATTACCTTATATCAAACAAATGTAAAAATACAAATTTGGAATAAAATATTAGTTATACCTAAAGTATACTGTTTCGAACTAATAGGAAAAGACATTATATTAGGAACTAACTTCCTTAACCAATATAAACCTTTTAGTATAGGAAAAGAATTTGTCACATTATTTACTCCTTGTAAACATAAGTTAAGAGCTAAAATAGTTAAAAATAGAGAAAGAATACCAATGGAATGGGAAAAATGTAAAATAGGCGAAGAACCTCAATTAGTCCAAAGAATGACAACCAAGAAAGAAAATAATAATAACTTTGAACTTATAGAAATTGGTATACTCCATTTAGATAAGCTTACCCCTTTAAAAACTCAACTAGAAAAACTATGTAGTGATAACCCTTTAGAAAATTGGTATAAGCATAAAACGGAAATACAAATGACATTAAAAGACCCAAATAGCATAATATCACAAAAATCCTTTAATAATACCCAAAGAGATGAAAAGGAATTTAAAATGCATATAACGGAACTATTAGCTGGCCAATTAATTAGACCAAGCAACTCAAAACATAGTAGCAGTGCATTTATAGTTAATAAGCACTCGAACAAAAAAGAGGAAAAACCCGAATGGTTATAGATTATCGGATCCTAAACGAAAAAACAATTACATATAATTACCCTATACCAAATAAGATACTTAAAATGAGGCAAATACAAGGTTACAATTATTTTTCAAAGTTTGATTGTAAAAGTGGCTTTCACCAATTAAAATTAACCGAAGATTCTAAACCGTTAACAGCATTCAAAGTCCCTAATGGATTTTATGAATGGAATGTATTACCTTTTGGATATAAAAATGCCCCGAGGAAGATTCCAAGCATTTATGGATAAATATTTAAATCAACTATCAAATTGTGTAGTCTACATTGATGATATACTAATCTATTCGAAAACTCAAGAAGAACATTATAAGTTATTAGAACAGTTTATAGAAATCATTAAAACCAGTGGTATAGTTTTAAGCAAAAAGAAAATGGAATTATTCAAAACTCAGATTGAATTTTTAGGATTTGAAATAGATAAAGCAGGAATAAAAATGCAAGACCATATAGCTCAAAAAATTATAGAGTTTCAACAAGAAATTAATACTAAAAAGGAATTACAAAAGTTCTTAGGAATAGTTAATCAAGTTAGAGAATTTATCCCTAAACTATCACAATATACTGAACCATTAACTAAGAAACTAAAGAAAGACTACGATTTTAGATGGAATGATACTGACACAAAGACTTTAGAAAAAATTAAAGAATTAGTCAGAAAGTTACCAAAACTAAGTTTTCCCGATGAAGACAAAGAATTTACATGGATAGTGGAAACAGATGCTAGTGAAACTAATAATGGTTACGGAGCAGTATTAAAATATAGATATAAAAATGATAAAAAAGAATATGTTTGCAGATATCACTCGGGAACATTTAAAGCAAATGAAATCAATTGGGATATAAATAAAAAAGAACTCAAAGCAGTAAAATATGGAATCAAAAAATTTGAATGTTATATAGTTTATAGTAAATTTATAATCAGAACGGGATAATAGAACTGTTAAAAGTTGGCTAACCCAAAAATTGCAGGATTCAATTACAAGGAAGGAGATAAACAGGATTGTAGCGGATATTAATCAGTATGAGTTTACTATTGAATTACTAAATACCAAAGAAAACTGTTTTGCAGACTATCTCTCAAGACATAGTTCAACAACTGATTATAGAAAATCGGGAACTCAAGATACAACTCAAAAGATAATGGAAGAACTTGCTTCTATGAAAAGAGAAGCCACTTCCAGCAATCCTAATATGGAGCAAGCGAGATATTGACACTAGCCAAAAATATAAAAGCCGAGTTATCACAAGAAAAGTTAATCCCCCTTTCAAACGAAGTATGTCCCTACAAACCTATAACCCCGGTCAAGCCAATAATCCTACTCCAGGTTATCAATGAAATAAACTTTCCAAGCTTAATACCGAGATACTACTTCTTTTAAAGAAAAATTAACCCTAGGTACCAAACAAACAATGATCCCTCAAGTTCGCCAATATATAGATAATTTCTTACTTATTGCCAATAGGCTAAATACCTTCCCGGAAATAACCACAAAAGACCGCCATGGAGAAATCGAAGGCGGATATATTACTAACCCTTTAAAAAGGGTAAACGAGTTAATAGCGTTGCCTGGTTGCAATGCAAATTTAATCAAAGCAACTTATGATTATGGCCTTCTTAATTCAGTATATACATTGAATGGAGAGGAGCTATCATCAATTCCCGAACTATATAAAGCGGCTAAAAGTTATTTGCATATTACGAAATCTCCCATGATTTTTGTAAGATGTTATACCGCCCGAGCGAAGTTACTTCTTCCGAGATAAAACAATGTATTAGGGTTGTTAAAATGGGTTGTACAACGCATTTTATCTTCCCCTGAAGAAATAAAGGCACAGCCCGAGTTAAACCACCATGAGATACCGGACCTCCTCGGGGAAAAGAGGGCCGTCAAGATAAAAGCAATTTATGAAGCCTTGATTACCATGGTCAAGACTTATGTTTGGATAAACCATAAGGAGTTAAACACACTAATTATCTCGCAAAGCACAAGATATGGCCATGATGCGATCGAAACTATTAAGTCATGGATATGGAGCCTGCTCCACCCGGATCAAGCGCCCGGTTACACGATATTTACCAAGAAATTTTCTAACGAAGATACTTTAAAGAGATATTGCAGTTGGATGCAACAAAATAATAACCACTCATGTAAGATGTGTGGAGTTAAGCGGATGACTGTACCAATAATCGAAGATATGGAAAGTTATGAAGATAAGGCTGAATCATCTAACACTGCGGTATCAACTACGAGAGATAGAACACGGCGTACAAGAATAAAACATCCGTCTACCAAGTTAAGCCTTCGTAGAATAGAGATATTTTACCATGTAACGGGATAAACTTTGTAATAGTTACTACATGACAAAAGATAGGCGGCTAACGCAAAAAATATGTGAATAGTGAATAGTGAACGGTACTTTTCTTGTAGCACTTTTCACTGTAGCAAATAGTGTTTTAAACAAGTATGTAATTTTTGTACGAACCGTTGTAATCCTTTGGTTATAAATAAGAGCTTACCTGATGAAGCAAAATCATCGAAGGCACTTGCCTAACTACACTTCCACATTTCTTCTCTCAACTTTCCTTCCCTATCCTACTCAAACACACGCTTCACCCATAACGGTATCGAGCTTACTATTCATAAGCTTACTAGTTACTATTCACCGGAGCTATACACATAGAAGATATTCCACAAGTAAATATGGAAGCGAGATAAGGTAACCCCTTTTCTTATGAACTAAATTTAAATTCAATCCCCTAGTTTATAATAATACCGAGATTCGTTAAGATGATTCTATAATTTCATATAGGATGTATGCTATCTTAAATATGTTTTCCCCGATTAAGTAAAATCATGTTTAGAAACCAAGAGACAATTGGTAGCAGGAGCCCGTTTAGCCGTTGAAAATGAGAAGGCGTTGTAGGGTATGATGCATAAAACCTATGTGGTGAGGTTGAAAAACATGAATTTATTTAATTATGCTTAAGTGCTTAAGGGTTGTCAAAACGGATTAGCAGTACTTATATGAAAGTTGATAGAATTGTTATTAACCGATTAAGGTTTATTATAAGCAAAAGGGATTGAGTCTTAAAAGAAGTTCATAAAGTTTAGTTACCTAAATATTTGTTTATTTGCTTACTTACCTATTTATGAATTCTCAAATAACGAAGGTTAGATTACGTGTTGAATGGATAAATTATGCTTTACAAATTAAAATTGATAACTTAAAAGAACAACTACGAATTTCTCTTATTCACTCAGCTAGAATAGAAGACCTTAACTTAGGTAATATTGTAGTTATACTTGGATGCTAAGTGGAATAAACATGACCAATGGATCAAAAGTTATGACAAATACAATGTAAGAATGCTTATATTTTAACAAATCAACATCAAATTTATACCAAAAATAAATTAAGACCAATTACTATAGACACCCCTTTTACAGATCTTATTTTACCTATAGAAAAAGGATTAAAATTATATTCGAAACCAAACTATGAAGATTTAGAAATCGTAAAGAAACGGTTAAGTATTTCTCGATCCAAACGACATTTAACCGACAGTCTACCTATTCAACTAAAATCATATGAACATTATATACTTATACAAATAGGAACAAAAAACCTAACAACACAAATAGACATCAACATTGAAAATAATTGTGCTCCCGTATCTACCAATTTGATAGTTGATTTAAATATTTATCCATAAATGCTTGGAATCTTCCTGGGGCATTTTTATATCCAAAAGGTAATACATTCCATTCATAAAATCCATTAGGGACTTTGAATGCTTGTTAACGGTTTAGAATCTTCGGTTAATTTTAATTGGTGAAAGCCACTTTTACAATCAAACTTTGAAAAATAATTGTAACCTTGTATTTGCCTCATTTTAAGTATCTTATTTGGTATAGGGTAATTATATGTAATTGTTTTTTCGTTTAGGATCCGATAATCTATAACCATTCGGGTTTTTCCTCTTTTTTGTTCGAGTGCTTATTAACTATAAATGCACTTGCTACTATGTTTTGAGTTGCTTGGTCTAATTAATTGGCCAGCTAATAGTTCCGTTATATGCATTTTAAATTCCTTTTCATCTCTTTGGGTATTATTAAAGGATTTTTGTGATATTATGCTATTTGGGTCTTTTAATGTCATTTGTATTTCCGTTTTATGCTTATACCAATTTTCTAAAGGGTTATCACTACATAGTTTTTCTAGTTGAGTTTTTAAAGGGGTAAGCTTATCTAAATGGAGTATACCAATTTCTATAAGTTCAAAGTTATTATTATTTTCTTTCTTGGTTGTCATTCTTTGGACTAATTGAGGTTCTTCGCCTATTTTACATTTTTCCCATTCCATTGGTATTCTTTCTCTATTTTTAACTATTTTAGCTCTTACTTATGTTTACAAGGAGTAAATAATGTGACAAATTCTTTTCCTATACTAAAAGGTTTATATTGGTTAAGGAAGTTAGTTCCTAATATAATGTCTTTTCCTATTAGTTCGAAACAAGATACTTTAGGTATAACTAATATTTTATTCCAAATTTGTATTTTTACATTTGTTTGATATAAGGTAATGTTACTACTATTGTTATTAAATCCATTAATTTTAAATGGTGTGTTTAATTTTTTCCATTCTGGTAAACAATTTTCTTTCATTATTGTTGGTTGTGCTCCCGTATCTACCATTGGTGTATAGTACCTACTCTTATATCCTTCAAAGATTATTTTTATAAGTATATAGGTTAAATTACTCATTTTTATTAAGAATTACTAAGTCATTTTTCATTTTTTCGTAATCGCTGTTCTAATATTTCTATGTCTCTAGTTTTTTCTTGTAACTTTTTAGAATATAATCTTATACTATAGTGATGACATCCTGCAAATCTAACATAGTTTAGTCTTTGACTTAAATAAACCTTTTCTTCTTTTGCTATTTCTAACTGTTTTTGTAATTTTACTAGTTCAATTAAACTGGGAATAGTGTTATTCATTCATTATTTTAATCTTATATTGGGCTTGATTATATGTGAATTCAAAATAGTCTTGGTTTATTTTCCATGGCTTAACCTTTTCTAAGAAATCTTTTCCTAATATTATTTTGTTATTTAAGGTTATAACATATTCAATGTTTATATCTTGTAGTGCAATCTTTGTTGTTAGGGTAATTAATCTATTAAAATTCTCATTGATGTTAAGAGATAGTTTTTCTAATGGAATATAATTATTTTCAATGTTGATGTCTATTTGTGCTGTTAGGTTTTTTGTTCCTATTTGTATAAGTATATAATGTTCATATGATTTTAGTTGAATAGGTAGACTGTCGGTTAAATGTCGTTTGGATCGAGAAATACTTAACCGTTTCTTTACGATTTCTAAATCTTCATAGTTTGGTTTCGAATATAATTTTAATCCTTTTTCTATAGGTAAAATAAGATCCGTAAAAGGGGTGTCTATAGTAATTGGTCTTAATTTATTTTTGGTATAAATTTGATGTTGATCTGTTAAAATATAAGCATTCTTACATTGTACTTGTCATAACTTTTGATCCATTGGTCATGTTTATTCCACTTAGCATCCAAGATAATACTAATGCTTTTTCTATGTTTTGGTCGGTTAAACTTATAGAATAATTTGGTTTAATTATGAATCGTACTTTCGGTAAATAAGATTTCCTTTAAGTTGTGCTATAATAGCTTGTTCTTCCGGTTCTTTTATTCTCGTCATCGCCTAATTCTAACTCTAAGGGAGTATCTACTCCTTCTTTAAAACATGCTTTTATTATTATTTCGATAGTTGCTAGTTCTACGAATCTAAATGTAATTGGTTTGTTTTTTAAAGTATTGTTAATTTTTGTTATTTCTTCATTTAACACTTCTTGTGTTATTAAAGGTACTCTAGTATTTCCTTGCACTTGGGTTATATCTATAACATGTTCTCTATCTGCTATAACTAGATATTCTTGCTTTTTCCTTTTAAAATACTTTGATAAATGTGTGAAGTCAAATTTTTCTTATCTACTATTTTATCGGGTGACAAAGTAAATCCTTCATATTTTAATTCATTATATTTTTGCAAATCAAAAATAGCTCTTTGATTTCTATGTTGTTCCGTAATATCTTCATCATAATCAACTTGTTGTAGTTCTTTACTCATCACTTGTCGGTTTCAATATTATCTGTTTCTTCATTACTTTCTTCATGGCTTTCATTGATTTCATCATTATCCGTTTCATATTCAAGCACATATATTTCTTCATCCGGTGGTATATTGGTTTTGCCTAATTCATATTCTCGCTATATGGAGTTCAATGAAATTTATATTTTTAGTATTTTTAGTATTATTTTTATTGGTCTTTATTTTACATTCTCTTGCTATATGACCTATCTGTCCACAATTGTAGCATTTACATCTTTTAGGGTTTTTTGCATATTTATAAATTTTTCTTTTTTATAAAATAATTTTTATTGGATCTTTTCGTATTTTTATATTTTCCATATGGTTTAAATCTTTTGTATCTTCTTCGCATTAATTTAGGTCTTTTCGCTTTATATTTTTTATTCGATTTGTAACAACCAAATTTTGGTATTTCATATCTTTTACAACAGGTTATTAAGTTTAGCCTGTTTTCTAAATTCTTTTTGGTTATTAACTTCCATACAATAGTTTTTATACCATACTTGTAAATAAGCTATTTGTTCTCCT
The DNA here is from genome assembly GCA_947646795.1 of Beta lomatogona. Classification (NCBI taxonomy): domain Eukaryota; kingdom Viridiplantae; phylum Streptophyta; class Magnoliopsida; order Caryophyllales; family Amaranthaceae; genus Beta; species Beta lomatogona. Next base: position 216,572 of record CANSNZ010001411.1, read on the forward strand.
AAAGTTCCTGTTTTAGGTTCCGTGTAAAAAGCTTGTTGTACCATAGTATTTATAGGTGCTTGGTAATTTTTCAAAATATAATTTTCGAAAGGCGCTAATTGTTCGGGGTTTCAGTTCCTAATTCGTAATAATTCATTTGGAATGCGCAATTATATCTATTTAAATCTTCTGGACACAAAGAACATATTTGCATATTATATAATTGGGACTTACAATACTCCTTTTTGGCTATAAGGTATTTTAAGTCCGCATTTGGATTACTAAATTCTCTTCGAATTATTCTCTCATATTTTTTCAACATTTGGATTGGATCTGTCATCTCGGTTCCTTCTATCTTGGTACTCCTTAGTTCTGTTAATTCTAATATGCCTATATTATTTAAAAAGTTTTTAGCTATTCCTGTTATTGTGGCTTCAATATAATTTCTTTGCCGCACTAACGTGTATTTTTGCTTCGATTAGTTTTGCGGTTATTCTAGCTATCCAATTTTGTATGTCTATTTTCGTATTTATAGAACAATCTAGATTTAAAGTTTCTCCTGATTGATTATCTCTTGGTATATAATCGTTTTCTATTTTTCTTCGATATTTCCATATATAGTCGTTATTTTTATACTTGTAATCATAATATTTTTTCTTTTTAAAGGTAGGTTTATAACTCCTATCAGTTTCCATATGATCATAATTGCCATCGTTGTAGACTTTTGTGAGTACATTAATTTCTTCATCTTTATCTGAGTTAAAATCTGCTTCTAAATAATTGGAATATCTAAATTCTTGACTGGATTGTTCAGAACAAGTTTCATAGTTTTCTTGTAATTCATTTAGATTATTTACTTCAAGTCGTTCAACTTCCATAGTTAAGGCTTCTATAACAGTATTATTTAGGGTCTCGTTATCGATTCATGGATTTCGATATTTCATTATTATCTTTGATATTGCTCATAAGTTGTTCTTCGATTTTATCAAATTTATTATTATATTCTATTTTAAGATTTTGTATTTCTTCATGAAAATTATTTTCTACTCTATATACTTTATCTAATATTTGTTTAGTATTAAGATGTATTATTTTAATAGATTCTTCCATTTTTCTCATTCGTTCATCGTATTTTCTTTCTAGTTTTTTTAATTTTTTATAAATATCGTTGATTGTTTTGTTATCCTGATAGCTACATTCTATGTTTGTTAGTTGTACTAAATTATTTTCTAGTGCTAATCTTCTTTCCCTATCAAATTCATTTTCTAATATCATTTGTTTTCGATCTTTAATTAAATAAAATGTGCCTTCACTAATTTCTGCAAATTGTCTATTTTGATTAGTCTTGTGTATTTTAAATGGACCGTCTGGATATCTAATAATTTCTTCTTCAATGGTTTTTTTTCGTTTTTATTCATTATTCGTCTTGTTTTTCTTGTTTAAATACTCGTTCGTATTCTACTTCGATTTTCTTTCTTAAAAGTAATTCAGGAAATAACTGGGAATATTCTTTAGTGATTTTCTTCCCTAATATTTCGTAACCTTGTTCTTCTAATTCCATTGGTAACTTAGTATTACTTGGCTCTGGTTTGTCTGATGTATTTTTACTTTCTTTTAGTAATTTTATAATAAATAAAATATTTGTATTAATTATTTTTAAATTAGTACCTAAGTGTCCGTCTGTTTCTAATTCACTCATAAGCATAAAGCTGGTTTTCTATTTAGTTTATAATTTTTATAATCTTTTATGATTTTCTTTACCACTTGTTCTTGTTCCTTAATTTGTATTTCTAGTAATTCTAATTGATCATCAAAAGGTTTTAACTCTTTTTCATAGTCATAATTATCATTTAATGTTGCTCGTTCTAATATTTGTAGTTTATTAATGATAGCTATTTGCTTTTGATTACTTAATTCTAAACTTTTAATATCCGCTTGCATAAGTGATGTAAAGTATTGCCAATTAGCTTTTGTCAGTGCTCTATTTACTTGTGATTTAGTACTCATACGTATAATGAATTTTGTAAATCTTTAAGTTCTTGTTTAGCAATTAACTTTTGATTCTTCTTATCTTGTAGACTAGTTAGATATTTTCTTAAGGCATCTCTTAGTTCAGTATCCTTTCTTCTGTTGGCTTCATATAAATAATTTTCAAATTCATCTATTAAATCTTGTTGAATCCTTAGTTGGAAATTTAGAATATTTTGTCGTATTTCACTCAGCTAGAATAGAAGACCTTAACTTAGGTAATATTGTAGTTAATGAACTACGGGAAGAACACAACAAGATAAATAAAATTGTACAAATACACCTAGAAATTAAAAAATTATTAGATTTCTTAAAACAAATAGAACTTAGCCAATCATTAATAGAACTTGAACAATTAATAAATTCAATATGACTATTAAAACACAAATTAACAACGTTAAAGATCATATAAAAACGAGAGATAACATATTAAATGTTCAAAATAGAATTATACAAGATAAAATAGATGATTTTGAAGAATACTTATATGAAGCTTACGTAAGAAAAGATAATGAAATAAGAGATGCCTTGAGAAAATATTTAATTAAGTTACAAGACAAGAAAAATAGAAACTTAATAGCTAAACAAGAACTTAGAGATTTACAAAAGTCTTTATACGTATGACTAAATCACAAATCGAAACGTTCTAGAAGATATTGAAATACGACAAAATATTCTAAATTTCCAACTAAGGATTCAACAAGATTTAATAGATGAATTTGAAAATTATTTATATGAAGCCAACGGAAGAAAGGATACCGAACTAAGAGATGCCTTAAGAAAATATCTAACTAGTCTACAAGATAAGAAGAATCAAAAGTTAATTGCTAAACAAGAACTTAAAGATTTACAAAATTCATTATACGTATGAGTACTAAATCACAAGTAAATAGAGCAATCGACAAAAGCTAATTGGCAATACTTTACATCACTTATGCAAGCGGATATTAAAAGTTTAGAATTAAGTAATCAAAAGCAAATAGCTATCATTAATAAACTACAAATATTAGAACGAGCAACATTAAATGATAATTATGACTATGAAAAAGAGTTAAAACCTTTTGATGATCAATTAGAATTACTAGAAATACAAATTAAGGAACAAGAACAAGTGGTAAAGAAAATCATAAAAGATTATAAAAATTATAAACTAAATAGAAAACCAGCTTTATGCTTATGAGTGAATTAGAAACAGACGGACACTTAGGTACTAATTTAAAAATAATTAATACAAATATTTTATTTATTATAAAATTACTAAAAGAAAGTAAAAATACATCGGACAAACCAGAGCCAAGTAATACTAAGTTACCAATGGAATTAGAAGAACAAGGTTACGAAATATTAGGGAAGAAAATCACTAAAGAATATTCCCAGTTATTTCCCGAATTACTTTTAAGAAAGAAAATCGAAGTAGAATACGAACGAGTATTTAAACAAGAAAAACAAGACGAATAATGAATAAAAACGAAAAAACCATTGAAGAAGAAATTATTAGATATCCAGACGGTCCATTTAAAATACACAAGACTAATCAAAATAGACAATTTGCAGAAATTAGTGAAGGCACATTTTATTTAATTAAAGATCGAAAACAAATGATATTAGAAAATGAATTTGATAGGGAAAGAAGATTAGCACTAGAAAATAATTTAGTACAACTAACAAACATAGAATGTAGCTATCGGGATAACAAAACAATCAACGATATTTATAAAAAATTAGAAAAACTAGAAAGAAAATACGATGAACGAATGAGAAAAATGGAAGAATCTATTAAAATAATACATCTTAATACTAAACAAATATTAGATAAAGTATATAGAGTAGAAAATAATTTTCATGAAGAAATACAAAATCTTAAAATAGAATATAATAATAAATTTGATAAAATCGAAGAACAACTTATGAGCAATATCAAAGATAATAATGAAATATCGAAATCCATGAATCGGATAACGAGACCCTAAATAATACCGTTATAGAAGCCTTAACTATGGAAGTTGAACGACTTGAAGTAAATAATTTAAATGAATTACAAGAAAACTATGAAACTTGTTCGAACAATCCAGTCAAGAATTTAGATATTCCAATTATTTAGAAGCAGATTTTAACTCAGATAAAGATGAAGAAATTAATGTACTCACAAAAGTCTACAACGATGGCAATTATGATCATATGGAAACTGATAGGAGTTATAAACCTACCTTTAAATATAGCAATATGAAAAGATTTCTTAGAAAAGGTTAAGCCATGGAAAATAAACCAAGACTATTTTGAATTCACATATAATCAAGCCCAATATAAGATTAAAATAATGAATGAATAACACTATTCCCAGTTTAATTGAACTAGTAAAATTACAAAACCAAGTTAGAAATAGCAAAAGAAGAAAAGGTTTATTTAAGTCAAAGACTAAACTATGTTAGATTTGGGGGGATGTCATCACTATAGTATAAGATTATATTCTAAAAAGTTACAAGAAAAAACTAGAGACATAGAAATATTAGAACAAGCGATTACAGAAAATGAAAAATGACTTAGTAATTCTTAATAAAAATGAGTAATTTAACCTATATACTTATAAAAATAATCTTTGAAGGATATAAGAGTAGGTACTATACACCAATGGTAGATACGGGAGCACAACCAACAATAATGAAAGAAAATTGTTTACCGGAATGGAAAAAATTAAACACACCATTTAAAATTAATGGATTTAATAACAATAGTAGTAACATTACCTTATATCAAACAAATGTAAAAATACAAATTTGGAATAAAATATTAGTTATACCTAAAGTATACTGTTTCGAACTAATAGGAAAAGACATTATATTAGGAACTAACTTCCTTAACCAATATAAACCTTTTAGTATAGGAAAAGAATTTGTCACATTATTTACTCCTTGTAAACATAAGTTAAGAGCTAAAATAGTTAAAAATAGAGAAAGAATACCAATGGAATGGGAAAAATGTAAAATAGGCGAAGAACCTCAATTAGTCCAAAGAATGACAACCAAGAAAGAAAATAATAATAACTTTGAACTTATAGAAATTGGTATACTCCATTTAGATAAGCTTACCCCTTTAAAAACTCAACTAGAAAAACTATGTAGTGATAACCCTTTAGAAAATTGGTATAAGCATAAAACGGAAATACAAATGACATTAAAAGACCCAAATAGCATAATATCACAAAAATCCTTTAATAATACCCAAAGAGATGAAAAGGAATTTAAAATGCATATAACGGAACTATTAGCTGGCCAATTAATTAGACCAAGCAACTCAAAACATAGTAGCAGTGCATTTATAGTTAATAAGCACTCGAACAAAAAAGAGGAAAAACCCGAATGGTTATAGATTATCGGATCCTAAACGAAAAAACAATTACATATAATTACCCTATACCAAATAAGATACTTAAAATGAGGCAAATACAAGGTTACAATTATTTTTCAAAGTTTGATTGTAAAAGTGGCTTTCACCAATTAAAATTAACCGAAGATTCTAAACCGTTAACAGCATTCAAAGTCCCTAATGGATTTTATGAATGGAATGTATTACCTTTTGGATATAAAAATGCCCCAGGAAGATTCCAAGCATTTATGGATAAATATTTAAATCAACTATCAAATTGTGTAGTCTACATTGATGATATACTAATCTATTCGAAAACTCAAGAAGAACATTATAAGTTATTAGAACAGTTTATAGAAATCATTAAAACCAGTGGTATAGTTTTAAGCAAAAAGAAAATGGAATTATTCAAAACTCAGATTGAATTTTTAGGATTTGAAATAGATAAAGCGGGAATAAAAATGCAAGACCATATAGCTCAAAAAATTATAGAGTTTCAACAAGAAATTAATACTAAAAAGGAATTACAAAAGTTCTTAGGAATAGTTAATCAAGTTAGAGAATTTATCCCTAAACTATCACAATATACTGAACCATTAACTAAGAAACTAAAGAAAGACTACGATTTTAGATGGAATGATACCGACACAAAGACTTTAGAAAAAATTAAAGAATTAGTCGGAAAGTTACCAAAACTAAGTTTTCCCGATGAAGACAAAGAATTTACATGGATAGTGGAAACAGATGCTAGTGAAACTAATAATGGTTACGGAGCAGTATTAAAATATAGATATAAAAATGATAAAAAAGAATATGTTTGCGAGATATCACTCAGGAACATTTAAAGCAAATGAAATCAATTGGGATATAAATAAAAAAGAACTCAAAGCAGTAAAATATGGAATCAAAAAATTTGAATGTTATATAGTTTATAGTAAATTTATAATCGTAACGGATAATAGAACTGTTAAAAGTTGGCTAACCCAAAAATTGCAGGATTCAATTACAAGGAAGGAGATAAACGGGATTGTAGCAGATATTAATCGGTATGAGTTTACTATTGAATTACTAAATACCAAAGAAAAGCTTTTTGCAGACTATCTCTCAAGACATAGTTCAACAACCGATTATAGAAAATCGGGAACTCAAGATACAACTCAAAAAGATAATGGAAGAACTTGCTTCTATGAAAAGAGAAGCCACTTCCAAGCAATCCTAATATGGAGCAAGCGGATATTGGCACTAGCCAAAAATATAAAAGCCGAGTTATCACAAGAAAAGTTAATCCCCTTTCAAACGAAGTATGTCCCTACAAACCTATAACCCCAGTCAAGCCAATAATCCTACTCCAGTTATCAATGAAATAAACTTTCCAAGCTTAATACCGGATACTACTTCTTTTAAAGAAAAATTAACCCTAGGTACCAAACAAACAATGATCCCTCAAGTTCGCCAATATATAGATAATTTCTTACTTATTGCCAATAGGCTAAATACCTTCCCGGAAATAACCACAAAAGACCGCCATGGAGAAATCGAAGGCGGATATATTACTAACCCTTTAAAAAGGGTAAACGAGTTAATAGCGTTGCCTGGTTGCAATGCAAATTTAATCAAAGCGACTTATGATTATGGCCTTCTTAATTCAGTATATACATTGAATGGAGAGGAGCTATCATCAATTCCCGAACTATATAAAGCAGCTAAAAGTTATTTGCATATTACGAAATCTCCCATGATTTTTGTAAGATGTTATACCGCCCAGGCGAAGTTACTTCTTCGAGATAAAACAATGTATTAGGGTTGTTAAAATGGGTTGTACAACGCATTTTATCTTCCCTGAAGAAATAAAGGCACAGCCGAGTTAAACCACCATGAGATACCGGACCTCCTCGGGGAAAAGAGGGCCGTCAAGATAAAAGCAATTTATGAAGCCTTGATTACCATGGTCAAGACTTATGTTTGGATAAACCATAAGGAGTTAAACACACTAATTATCTCGCAAAGCACAAGATATGGCCATGATGCGATCGAAACTATTAAGTCATGGATATGGAGCCTGCTCCACCCGGATCAGCGCCCGTTACACGATATTTACCAAGAAATTTTCTAACGGAAGATACTTTAAAGAGATATTGCAGTTGGATGCAACAAAATAATAACCACTCATGTAAGATGTGTGGAGTTAAGCGATGACTTGTACCAATAATCGAAGATATGGAAAGTTATGAAGATAAGGGTGAATCATCTAACACTGCGGTATCAACTACGGAGATAGAACACAGCGTACAAGAATAAAACATCTGTCTACCAAGTTAAGCACTTGTAGAATAGAGATATTTTACCATGTAACGGGATAAACTTTGTAATAGTTACTACATGACAAAAGATAGGCGGCTAACGCAAAAAATATGTGAATAGTGAATAGTGAACAGTACTTTTTTGTAGCACTTTTCACTTGTAGCAAATAGTGTTTTAAACAGTATGTAATTTTTGTACGAACCGTTGTAATCCTTTGGTTATAAATAAGAGCTTATCGATGAAGCAAAATCATCGGAAGGCACTTGCCTAACTACACTTCCACATTTCTTCTCTCAACTTTCCTTCCCTATCCTACTCAAACACACGCTTCACCCATAGCTGGTATCGAGCTTACTATTCATAAGCTTACTAGTTACTATTCACCGGAGCTATACACATAGAAGATATTCCACAAGTAAATATGGAAGCGAGATAAGGTAACCCCTTTTCTTATGAACTAAATTTAAATTCAATCCCCTAGTTTATAATAATACTGAGATCTGTTAAGATGATTCTATAATTTCATATAGAAAAACTCAACTAGAAAAACTATGTAGTGATAACCCTTTAGAAAATTGGTATAAGCATAAAACGGAAATACAAATGACATTAAAAGACCCAAATAGCATAATATCACAAAAATCCTTTAATAATACCCAAAGAGATGAAAAGGAATTTAAAATGCATATAACGGAACTATTAGCTGGCCAATTAATTAGACCAAGCAACTCAAAACATAGTAGCGGTGCATTTATAGTTAATAAGCACTCGAACAAAAAAGAGGAAAAACCCGAATGGTTATAGATTATCGGATCCTAAACGAAAAAACAATTACATATAATTACCCTATACCAAATAAGATACTTAAAATGAGGCAAATACAAGGTTACAATTATTTTTCAAAGTTTGATTGTAAAAGTGGCTTTCACCAATTAAAATTAACCGAAGATTCTAAACCGTTAACAGCATTCAAAGTCCCTAATGGATTTTATGAATGGAATGTATTACCTTTTGGATATAAAAATGCCCCAGGAAGATTCCAAGCATTTATGGATAAATATTTAAATCAACTATCAAATTGTGTAGTCTACATTGATGATATACTAATCTATTCGAAAACTCAAGAAGAACATTATAAGTTATTAGAACAGTTTATAGAAATCATTAAAACCAAGTGGTATAGTTTTAAGCAAAAAGAAAATGGAATTATTCAAAACTCGGATTGAATTTTTAGGATTTGAAATAGATAAAGCAGGAATAAAAATGCAAGACCATATAGCTCAAAAAATTATAGAGTTTCAACAAGAAATTAATACTAAAAAGGAATTACAAAAGTTCTTAGGAATAGTTAATCAAGTTAGAGAATTTATCCCTAAACTATCACAATATACTGAACCATTAACTAAGAAACTAAAGAAAGACTACGATTTTAGATGGAATGATACTGACACAAAGACTTTAGAAAAAATTAAAGAATTAGTCAGAAAGTTACCAAAACTAAGTTTTCCCGATGAAGACAAAGAATTTACATGGATAGTGGAAACAGATGCTAGTGAAACTAATAATGGTTACGGAGCAGTATTAGGATAGGGAAGGAAAGTTGAGAGAAGAAATGTGGAAGTGTAGTTAGGCAAGTACCTTCTGATGATTTTGCTTCATCAGTAAGCTCTTATTTATAACCAAAGGATTACAACGGTTCGTACAAAAATTACATCCTGTTTAAAACACTATTTGCTACAGTGAAAAGTGCTACAAGTAAAAGTACTGTTCACTATTCACTATTCACATATTTTTTGCGTTAGCCGCCTATCTTTTGTCATGTAGTAACTATTACAAAGTTTATCTGTTACATGGTAAAATATCTCTATTCTACGAGTGCTTAACTTGGTAGACAGATGTTTTATTCTTGTACGCCGTGTTCTATCTCTCGTAGTTGATACCGCAGTGTTAGATGATTCAGCCTTATCTTCATAACTTTCCATATCTTCGATTATTGGTACAGTCATCGCTTAACTCCACACATCTTACATGAGTGGTTATTATTTTGTTGCATCCAATTGCAATATCTCTTTAAAGTATCTTCGTTAGAAAATTTCATGGTAAATATCGTGTAATCGGCGCTGATGCGGGTGGAGCGGGCTCCATATCCATGACTTAATAGTTTCGATCGCATCATGGCCATATCTTGTGCTTTGCGAGATAATTAGTGTGTTTAACTCCTTATGGTTTATCCAAACATAAGTCTTGACCATGGTAATCAAGGCTTCATAAATTGCTTTTATCTTGACGGCCCTCTTTTCCCCGAGGAGGTCCGGTATCTCATGGTGGTTTAACTCGGTTGTGCCTTTATTTCTTTAGGGAAGATAAAGTGCGTTGTACAACCCATTTTAACAACCCTAATACATTGTTTTATCTCAGAAGAAGTAACTTCGCCTGGGGCGGTATAACATCTTACAAAAATCATGGGAGATTTCGTAATATGCAAATAACTTTTAGTCGCTTTATATAGTTCGAGAATTGATGATAGCTCCTCTCCATTCAATGTATATACTGAATTAAGAAGGCCATAATCATAAGTCGCTTTGATTAAATTTGCATTGCAACCAGGCAACGCTATTAACTCGTTTACCCTTTTTAAAGGGTTAGTAATATATCCGCCTTCGATTTCTCCATGGCGGTCTTTTGTGGTTATTTCGGGAAGGTATTTAGCCTATTGGCAATAAGTAAGAAATTATCTATATATTGGCGAACTTGAGGGATCATTGTTTGTTTGGTACCTAGGGTTAATTTTTCTTTAAAAGAAGTAGTATCCGGTATTAAGCTTGGAAAGTTTATTTCATTGATAACTGGAGTAGGATTATTGGCTTGACTGGGGTTATAGGTTTGTAGGGACATACTTCGTTTGAAAGGGGGATTAACTTTTCTTGTGATAACTCGGCTTTTATATTTTTGGCTAGTGCCAATATCTGCTTGCTCCATATTAGGATTGCTGGAAGTGGCTTCTCTTTTCATAGAAGCAAGTTCTTCCATTATCTTTTTGAGTTGTATCTTGAGTTCCCGATTTTCTATAATCGGTTGTTGAACTATGTCTTGAGAGATAGTCGCAAAAACAGTTTTCTTTGGTATTTAGTAATTCAATAGTAAACTCATACTGATTAATATCTCGCTACAATCCTGTTTATCTCCTTCCTTGTAATTGAATCCTGCAATTTTTGGGTTAGCCAACTTTTAACAGTTCTATTATCTGTTCTGATTATAAATTTACTATAAACTATATAACATTCAAATTTTTTGATTCCATATTTTACTGCTTTGAGTTCTTTTTTATTTATATCCCAATTGATTTCATTTGCTTTAAATGTTCCCGAGTGATATCTCGCAAACATATTCTTTTTTATCATTTTTATATCTATATTTTAATACTCGCTCCGTAACCATTATTAGTTTCACTAGCATCCTGTTTCCACTATCCATGTAAATTCTTTGTCTTCATCGGGAAAACTTAGTTTTGGTAACTTTCTCGACTAATTCTTTAATTTTTTCTAAAGTCTTTGTGTCGGTATCATTCCATCTAAAATCGTAGTCTTTCTTTAGTTTCTTAGTTAATGGTTCAGTATATTGTGATAGTTTAGGGATAAATTCTCTAACTTGATTAACTATTCCTAAGAACTTTTGTAATTCCTTTTTAGTATTAATTTCTTGTTGAAACTCTATAATTTTTTGAGCTATATGGTCTTGCATTTTTATTCCCGCTTTATCTATTTCAAATCCTAAAAAAGTCAATCTGAGTTTTGAATAATTCCATTTTCTTTTTGCTTAAAACTATACCACTGGTTTTAATGATTTCTATAAACTGTTCTAATAACTTATAATGTTCTTCTTGAGTTTTCGAATAGATTAGTATATCATCAATGTAGACTACACAATTTGATAGTTGATTTAAATATTTATCCATAAATGCTTGGAATCTTCCTGGGGCATTTTTATATCCAAAAGGTAATACATTCCATTCATAAAATCCATTAGGGACTTTGAATGCTGTTAACGGTTTAGAATCTTCGGTTAATTTTAATTGGTGAAAGCCACTTTTACAATCAAACTTTGAAAAATAATTGTAACCTTGTATTTGCCTCATTTTAAGTATCTTATTTGGTATAGGGTAATTATATGTAATTGTTTTTTCGAATAGATTAGTATATCATCAATGTAGCTCCGGTGAATAGTAACTAGTAAGCTTATGAATAGTAAGCTCTGATACCAGTTATGGGTGAAGCGTGTGTTTGAGTAGGATAGGGAAGGAAAGTTGAGAGAAGAAATGTGGAAGTGTAGTTAGGCAAGTGCCTTCTGATGATTTTGCTTCACCAAGAAGCTCTTATTTATAACCAAAGGATTACAACGGTTCGTACAAAAATTACATACTCGTTTAAAAACACTATTTGCTACAGTGAAAAGTGCTACAGGTAAAAGTACTGTTCACTATTCACTATTCACATATTTTTTGCGTTAGCCGCCTATCTTTTGTCATGTAGTAAGTATTACAAAGTTTATCTGTTACATGGTAAAATATCTCTATTCTACAGTGCTTAACTTGGTAGACAGATGTTTTATTCTTGTACGCGTTGTGTTCTATCTCCGTAGTTGATACCGCAGGTGTTAGATGATTCAGCCTTATCTTCATAACTTTCCATATCTTCGATTATTGGTACAGTCATCTGCTTAACTCCACACATCTTACATGAGTGGTTATTATTTTGTTGCATCCAACTGCAATATCTCTTTAAAGTATCTTCTGTTAGAAAATTTCTTGGTAAATATCGTGTAACTGGCGCTTGATCTGGGTGGAGCAGGCTCCATATCCATGACTTAATAGTTTCGATCGCATCATGGCCATATCTTGTGCTTTGCGAGATAATTAGTGTGTTTAACTCCTTATGGTTTATCCAAACATAAGTCTTGACCATGGTAATCAAGGCTTCATAAATTGCTTTTATCTTGACGGCCCTCTTTTCCCTGAGGAGGTCTGGTATCTCATGGTGGTTTAACTCTGGCTGTGCCTTTATTTCTTTAGGGAAGATAAAGTGCGTTGTACAACCCATTTTAACAACCCTAATACATTGTTTTATCTCAGAAGAAGTAACTTCGCCTGGGGCGGTATAACATCTTACAAAAATCATGGGAGATTTCGTAATATGCAAATAACTTTTAGCTGCTTTATATAGTTCAGGAATTGATGATAGCTCCTCTCCATTCAATGTATATACTGAATTAAGAAGGCCATAATCATAAGCTGCTTTGATTAAATTTGCATTGCAACCAGGCAACGCTATTAACTCGTTTACCCTTTTTAAAGGGTTAGTAATATATCCGCCTTCGATTTCTCCATGGCGGTCTTTTGTGGTTATTTCTAGGAAGGTATTTAGCCTATTGGCAATAAGTAAGAAATTATCTATATATTGGCGAACTTGAGGGATCATTGTTTGTTTGGTACCTAGGGTTAATTTTTCTTTAAAAGAAGTAGTATCTGGTATTAAGCTTGGAAAGTTTATTTCATTGATAACTGGAGTAGGATTATTGGCTTGACTGGGGTTATAGGTTTGTAGGGACATACTTCGTTTGAAAGGGGGATTAACTTTTCTTGTGATAACTCGGCTTTTATATTTTTGGCTAGTGCCAATATCTGCTTGCTCCATATTAGGATTGCTGGAAGTGGCTTCTCTTTTCATAGAAGCAAGTTCTTCCATTATCTTTTTGAGTTGTATCTTGAGTTCCTGATTTTCTATAATCAGTTGTTGAACTATGTCTTGAGAGATAGTCTGCAAAACAGTTTTCTTTGGTATTTAGTAATTCAATAGTAAACTCATACTGATTAATATCTGCTACAATCCTGTTTATCTCCTTCCTTGTAATTGAATCCTGCAATTTTTGGGTTAGCCAACTTTTAACAGTTCTATTATCTGTTCTGATTATAAATTTACTATAAACTATATAACATTCAAATTTTTTGATTCCATATTTTACTGCTTTGAGTTCTTTTTTATTTATATCCCAATTGATTTCATTTGCTTTAAATGTTCCTGAGTGATATCTGCAAACATATTCTTTTTTATCATTTTTATATCTATATTTTAATACTGCTCCGTAACCATTATTAGTTTCACTAGCATCTGTTTCCACTATCCATGTAAATTCTTTGTCTTCATCGGGAAAACTTAGTTTTGGTAACTTTCTGACTAATTCTTTAATTTTTTCTAAAGTCTTTGTGTCAGTATCATTCCATCTAAAATCGTAGTCTTTCTTTAGTTTCTTAGTTAATGGTTCAGTATATTGTGATAGTTTAGGGATAAATTCTCTAACTTGATTAACTATTCCTAAGAACTTTTGTAATTCCTTTTTAGTATTAATTTCTTGTTGAAACTCTATAATTTTTTGAGCTATATGGTCTTGCATTTTTATTCCTGCTTTATCTATTTCAAATCCTAAAAATTCAATCCGAGTTTTGAATAATTCCATTTCTTTTTGCTTAAAACTATACCACTGGTTTTAATGATTTCTATAAACTGTTCTAATAACTTATAATGTTCTTCTTGAGTTTTCAAATAGAGCACTGACAAAAGCTAATTGGCAATACTTTACATCACTTATGCAAGCGGATATTAAAAGTTTAGAATTAAGTAATCAAAAGCAAATAGCTATCATTAATAAACTACAAATATTAGAACGAGCAACATTAAATGATAATTATGACTATGAAAAAGAGTTAAAACCTTTTGATGATCAATTAGAATTACTAGAAATACAAATTAAGGAACAAGAACAAGTGGTAAAGAAAATCATAAAAGATTATAAAAATTATAAACTAAATAGAAAACCAGCTTTATGCTTATGAGTGAATTAGAAACAGACGGACACTTAGGTACTAATTTAAAAATAATTAATACAAATATTTTATTTATTATAAAATTACTAAAAGAAAGTAAAAATACATCAGACAAACCAGAGCCAAGTAATACTAAGTTACCAATGGAATTAGAAGAACAAGGTTACGAAATATTAGGGAAGAAAATCACTAAAGAATATTCCCAGTTATTTCTCTGAATTACTTTTAAGAAAGAAAATCGAAGTAGAATACGAACGAGTATTTAAACAAGAAAAACAAGACGAATAATGAATAAAAACGAAAAAACCATTGAAGAAGAAATTATTAGATATCCAGACGGTCCATTTAAAATACACAAGACTAATCAAAATAGACAATTTGCAGAAATTAGTGAAGGCACATTTTATTTAATTAAAGATCGAAAACAAATGATATTAGAAAATGAATTAACATTAAATGATAATTATGACTATGAAAAAGAGTTAAAACCTTTTGATGATCAATTAGAATTACTAGAAATACAAATTAAGGAACAAGAACAAGTGGTAAAGAAAATCATAAAAGATTATAAAAATTATAAACTAAATAGAAAACCAGCTTTATGCTTATGAGTGAATTAGAAACAAACGGACACTTAGGTACTAATTTAAAAATAATTAATACAAATATTTTATTTATTATAAAATTACTAAAAGAAAGTAAAAATACATCAGACAAACCAGAGCCAAGTAATACTAAGTTACCAATGGAATTAGAAGAACAAGGTTACGAAATATTAGGGAAGAAAATCACTAAAGAATATTCCCAGTTATTTCCTGAATTACTTTTAAGAAAGAAAATCGAAGTAGAATACGAACGAGTATTTAAACAAGAAAAACAAGACGAATAATGAATAAAAACGAAAAAACCATTGAAGAAGAAATAAGTACTTATATAAGTATATATATATATATATACTTATATATATATACATATATATACTTATATATATATACATATATATACTTATATATATATACATATATATATATATATATATATATATACATATATATATACATATACATATATATATACATATACATATATATATACATATATATATACATATACATATATATATACATATATATATACATATATATATATATATATATATATATATATATATATATATATATATAGGGAAATTTCCATGGGTAGGCTTTTATTCTTGAGGATTTTCTATGGTAGATTCAACTTTTTTTCTTCCCATTGTTAGGCCTCAATTTTCCTAATTTACCCAAATGTAGCATAAACTAGGCTTAAACGTTAATTTCATGTTTATTATTTTTACTCCATCACTGTGTAATGGAGTAAATAAAATTTCCATGGCAAATTCATCTTCTTACTCCATCACTCTGTAATTTTTTTTTCCCTTGAATATGCATTATATATTTCAGAAGTCAAAGAATAGTGAATCTTTCACTTTATTAGAAAAGCACATGAAAAGTATGCATACTACTAAACATATATAGTATACCAAGATATGTCAGGATTCATCATAAAGATTAATATTGACCTACGCTTTGACCTAGATAAATCATGGTTAGTAGGGCTTAGGCAAAACTTAACAAAAGTAATAAAATTAAACATGAATTTAAAGTTTAAACCTCATTAATGCTACATTTGGGTAAATTAGGAAAATTGAGGCCTAGCAATGGGAAGAAAAAAAAAGTTGAATCTACCATTGGGAATTCTCAAAAATAAAAGCATACCAATGGGAATTTCCCACATATATATGAAGAGATAAATTTTCCGCCTCTTTTTTCTCTCGGTGCACGATAAGGAAACCCATTCTTATCATATGTCGTCGCCATGGCAAGGAAAATTGTTGAGAAATCTTGAAGCTCTGATCATGGAAAAGTGAAACGAAAACCTTGTGGTCCATCATCGGATTCACAGGCATTAAAATCTCGCTCAATTGATGAGATAATGGGAATTGAAGCAATTGATTTTGGTTTGGGGATTGGAGAAGTTTTGACTCCGAAGCTTCAATCCAACAACTTCAGCAGCATAGTGAAATTCGACACTTTCAATGAGTGGTTACAATCACTTCACTCGAAATCTCCCGGGAGAAATCCATATATTGATTCAGGTATGAATTCGGTGCCTCTTTTATAGCAATTTGAATCTATTGCAATTGAACAAGAAATTGTGCCTGAAAATGAACATGAAATTGAGGATGGAATAAATAATGTGCATAAGGATGAATGTGAACCAGTACGAATTGAAATGGAGGACATAGAGGAGGAGATTAATTACTGGAATTCATCATTAGTTTGTTATGTGATAGGAGCAAACCCGCTTATACAAGTTACGGAAGGATTTGTTCGAAGAATTTGGAGAAATTTTAAGGTGGATAAAGTAGTTGTTGTTAATAAAGGTGTATTCCTAGTTAGATTCAATGTTATGGATTCTAGACATTCAGTATTACACAGGGGCATATTTCTTTAATAATAACCCTATGACAATGAAACCATGGCATCCTGATATGGATTTTGAGAGAGAAGATGTTCAAAGTCTTCCAATTTGGGTTCGTTGAAGTGGGATTGAAATACTAGGGAGAGAAAACTTTACACAAGATTGTTGCTCTTATAGGTGATCCTATCAAGAGAGATGAAGCAACAAGAAATAAGGAAAAGTTGCAGTATGCCAGGATTCTAGTGGAGGTGAAATTGAATCAATCTCTACCAGATTCAATTTCATTTGTCAATGAACATGGGAGTGTTACTGTAACAGCCCGCCTAATTAAGGCATGATTTATGGCTAACCTTAGCTAACAGCATTAATTACTTAATTATGGCGGATGTTACCCCAAGCTGCCAAACGTAATCACAACGAGTAGGTTTGGAAGTTTGGTCGTATCCAAGCAGAATTAAAGTAAAACATTATAAATTAAGTTATTACATCATAAGCTAAGTACGGATTTTCAAATACACATACATAATAGCTATCCTAATGATCCATTATATTACAACTTTTAAACAGTATACACACAAGCCTATTTAGTTTAATCATGATTTATCTCCGTAGGGTTTATCTAGCTGTCCAAACGAGGCTACAAGATAAGCACATAAAAGAAGCTAAGTGAATTCCCAACCTTCACTTAACTTGATCCTGCAATAGAGATGAGCATGTCCCGTAGGGACAGGTTCATAATTCAAACATGTCAGCATAGCTGGTACACAAGTAATATCAAAGATAATAATGAAATATCAGAAATCCATGAATCAGATAACGAGACCCTAAATAATACTGTTATAGAAGCCTTAACTATGGAAGTTGAACGACTTGAAGTAAATAATCTAAATGAATTACAAGACAACTATGAAACTTGTTCTGAACAATCCAGTCAAGAATTTAGATATTCCAATTATTTAGAAGCAGATTTTAACTCAGATAAAGATGAAGCTCCCTTTTTGTACTGCTTGCAAGACTTTCGGGACATGTCCCCAGAATACAGAATACAGAATACTGAATATAGAATACATAAGTGATAAACATCACTGCTTTTGCAGCTCCTTCCCCAATTATTACATTAGCAATTATATAGTTATACATTTTATACGTTTCATAGGTTACCCAATCGATATCAACTCATAATTTCAATAAGTAATTCATCAATAGTAGTTCCAAAACAACTTGCACTTAACTCAATACCTTGTCAAGTCAAGTTTCCACAAAATGTAAATACAGTTCATAAGTTCCATTCTCGACTCGTCATTAATCATTACTAATTATCTTCAATCAGGAGTTTACTTATTCTAATGAATTATATGATGACCATGAAGGGTGAAGTTCAAGTAATTGCCCTCATAGGCACCACGATAATATAAGTAGTAAGTGTCATAGAATGCACGTTTTAAAAAAAATTAACTTTTAACGCAATTGGAAGTTTGATGAATGAATTAAAAAGATACTTACTTTTCCAAATCATTACTTAATAAAACACTAGTGATACATATCAATTTAGAAGATGGATGTTTTCATTTATAAGTATAACCTACAGGAGAAATAAGGTTTTAAAACTTGTGTGTTTTAGGCTTAAACTAATAACCCTTTTTTTGAAAAAAAATCGGCTCTTTTAATTAAAGTCATTGTGCATAACTAATGCATATCAAAAAGGTGTTTAAGGGTCATGTATACATTCTGAATTTTTAGTATAACCACCACAAAAATCGGTTCATAAGACGAACTACAGAAATAATCATCATTCATCAATTTGAATCGAAGAACAATATCCGGTTATCGATTTCTCAACTTCTTAATTGAAGGTAGGAACTTGTATGCAGCACAATCAGCATATAACTCACACTAAAATCATATTAAACAAGCATTTTATGCATGCAAAATGGTATTCACAAGGTTCTAAACTCACACATACAACAAAACATTCAACAAGTACTAGCCTTTGACTCTAAAGTGATGGTGTTTGTGTACCTTAGCTTAGGACCTCAAAAGCTCACGACTTTCTTCTTCTAAGCTCACTTCTCTTGCTCCCTAGCAATCTTAAGTATCCATTAACATTTACACAAAGAAATCCCATGAGAATTCTTACATAATCACATAAAAATTTGATATACAAGTTGTTGTACTTACTGATTTCCCTAGCTCAGATTTTTGTCCAATCTCTCTTGCTTCCCTTGCTCCAAAATCCGAACTAACTTTTGCCCAGTGAGCACCTATATGTATATAGTGAGTTTTAGCTTTTTTATGCAGAAAATTACAAGAAATTTTTGATAGATGTTGGCTGGAGAACAGAAGGCAGAATCACGCCAGGGAGGGGCGTGATCTGCTCCTTCTTGTTCTGTTCTGTGACAGTTCTTTCTGGGTGAGTTTCGCAATGATATCTATGTGATATACTCCCCCACATGTCTACTTATATTGGGCATGGTCAAGCTGGAGTTTTCTCCAATTTGTTGGGGTTATGTTCGTCTTTTCCACACTATCCAGAATTTTTCTGGCTTAATTATTTAGGGTATTCATTACAATGACCCTATAATCTTTCTTAAAGCTTTGATTATTTCCCAAAATCATGGCCTTCCTTCTTAATATTCCTATTATAGTTAATTATGCCCAATACGTCACATAAACGGAATTTTTACTAATCATCATATAAAACTAGTTACTAAGTTTTTATTACTCCTTACCTAAGAAATAATAATTACACAAATTCCTAGAAATACTTATTATGCCTCAAATACTTTTCTAGTCACCGTATACATATACGTCATACATAATTCTATACGATATAGTTTCAATCGAATTGTCTCACATAAATGGTACACAGTAATGTTAACCAAACAAGTCACACTTAAGATACTTATATCTTAATTACTATATTATTAACCTAATGTTTCTAGTGTTTAAGCTCATATTAAGACGCAGCTATTACATTCTACCCCCCTTAGGATAGTTTCGTCCTGAAACTCATAAAATACCTAGAACAGCTGGGGATATCGACTTTTCATGTTTGTCTCTTTTTCCCACGTCGCCTCTTCAGTTCCATGATTGGTCCATAGTACCTTTACCAGGGGTATCATTTGATTCCTTAGTACCTTTTCTGGTTTATCCAAGATCTGAAAGGGTCTTTCTTCGTAGCTCAAAGTTTTCTTCTATTTGCAAGGGCTCATAGGACAGTATGTGGGAAGGGTCATGAATATATTTCCTTAACTGAGAGACATGAAACACATTGTCAATTTTGGATAGTTCCATTGGTAATGCGAGTTCATATGCCATTTCTCCCACTCTCCTCAAGATCTCATATGGCCCTATGAACTTGGGGATCAATTTTCCATGAATTCCGAACCTTTTTACTCCTTTAGTTGGGGAGACTCGAAGGAACACTTTATCACCCACCTCAAATTCTAGCCTCCTCCTTCTTGTATCTGCATACTTTTTCTGCCTATCTTAGGCGATCTTCATAACTTGCCGAATTATGTGGGTCTGTTCCATGGTTTCACGCACTAACTCGGCTCCTACTGGGACTCCAGGCTTACATCATCCCAGCAAATGGGTGTTCGACATTTTCTCCCATATAGAGCTTCGTATGGAGTCATTCTAATGCTTGCCTGGTAGTTGTTGTTATAAGAGAATTCTACTAAGGCTAGCTTGTCTTCCCATGAACCCCGAAATTCCAGTACGTAGGCCCGTAGCATGTCTTCTAGAGTTTGAATAGTGTGCTCGGTCTGTCCATCTGTGGCTGGATGGAATGCGGTACTCAAACTCAGTTGTGTTCCAAATGCTTCCTGTAACTTTTCCCAAAAGTGGGACAAGAATCGAGGGTCCCGATCGGATATGATGGTACAGGGAACCTCATGGAGTCGAATTATTTCCTTGGCGTATGCATATGCTAGTTGTTTCTTGCTCCATGTTTCTTTTATTGCTATGATTCGAATTGTCTTGGTTAGTCTATCTACAATTACTCATATAGAATCATTTCTCCTTCTGGTCTTTGGCAACCCCATTACGGAATCCATGGTGACTGAGTCCCATTTCCATTTGGGTACTTGCAGTGGTTGTAGCAATCCGTGAAGCTTCCTTCGATCGAATTTTACTTTCTGACAGATTAGGCACCTAGTCACAAATCTAGATACATCTCGCTTGAGCCCTTTCCACCAAAAGAATTTCTTCATGTCTTGAATCATTTTATCCCTTCCAGGGTGTATGGAGTAGGAACTGCTATGCGCTTCTTTCAGGATTTTGTTCCTCAATTCAGCATCGTTGGGTACACACCATCTTCCCCTCATTCTGATACTCCCATCTTCGTGCTCTTGGAAGTTTGGTGCTTCCCCTTTCTTAATCTTCCTTTGAATCTCCTTAAGGAACTCATCCTGCTGTTGCTTGACTCGGATTTCCTCATACAGTGTCGGTTGTACTATTAGGGCATTTGACTCTCCTTGAATCCCTCCCTTCTTCACCACCTGTAAATCCAACTTAGCCAAGTCTTGATACAATTCATCTGGTACCGAAATGAGGAAGTTAATTTCCCGACGAGGTCTCCGGCTCAATGCATCGGCTACTTTATTAGCCTTTCCTGGGTGGTACTGTATATATCCAAATCGTAATCCTTCAATAGTTCCAACCACCTTCTTTGCCTCATGTTTATTTCCTTCTGAGTAAAACTGTATTTTAGACTATTGTGGTCGATATATATCTTACAAGTGACTCCGTACAAATAGTGTCGCCATAATTTTAAGGCAAAGATAATTGCAGCTAGCTCCAAATCATGGACAGGGTAATTTTTCTCATGACTCTTCAATTGCCTGGAAGCATATGCAATCACCCGACCATGATGCATCAATACACATCCCAATCCTTCTTGCGATGCATCACGTTAAACTTCAAATCCCTCTGTCCCATAAGATAACACCAGTATTGGAGCACTTGTCAGCCTCTTCTTTAGTTCTTGGAAAGCTTCTTCACACCTTTAAGTCCACTGGAACATGGTACTCTTTTTCAGCAAGTGGGTAATTGGTAACGCAATCAGAGAGAAATTCTCCACAAATCTCCTATAATAACCTGCCAAACCTAGAAAACTTCGAACTTCGATAACGTTTGTAGGAGCATGCCAATCTTTAATTGCTTTGATCTTTTCGAGGTCTACTGAAATACCTTCCTTGGACACGATGTGTCCCAAAAACATCACATTTGACAACCAGAATTCACACTTGCTCGGTTTTGCATATAATTTTTCTCTCCTTAGTATTCAACTGCTCTCAGGTGTCGTTCATGCGCTTCCCGATCCCTAGAGTACACCAATATGTCATCTATGAAAACTACCACAAACTGATCCATGAATGGTTTAAAATACCTCTACATCAAATCCATGAAGGCGGCAGGGGCATTTATCAGACTGAAAAACATTACTATGAATTCGTAGTGCCCATACCTTGTCCGAAATGTCGTTTTTGGAATGTTAGAGTCGGCAATACGCATCTGATGATATCCTGATCGTAGATCTATTTTTTAGAATACTCCAGCATCCTTTAATTGATCAAATAAATCAACGATCCTCGGCAGTGGATATCTATTCCGAACGGTGATTTTATTTATCTCTCGATAGTCAATACATAGTCTTAGGGTTCCATCCTTCTTCTTAACAAATAACACCGGCGCCCCCCACGGAGAAGTACTGGGTCTAATATACCCCTTTTGGAGTAGCTCTTCCAATTGTTTCTTCAGTTCTGTCATTTCGGCTGGGGCCATTCGATAGGGTGCTTTGGATATAGGGGTGGCTCCCGAAACCAAATCTATGTGAAAGTCAACGACTCTATGAGGTGGTAAACCCGGTAGATCCTCTGGAAATACATCTGGAAATTCCTTGACCACATCTATCTCTTTAATCTTGAGGGTAGTTTCTTGCTTTTCGACCATTTGGCACACATACCCCGTGTACCCCATCGGCTCCTGGTTCTGAATTGCCATTGTAGATCTAACCACCACTGTTGCTTTACTTGTTTCAGGTTGACATGAAATACTTTTACCCAAGGGAGACTCAACTCGAACTGATCTAGCGTAACATTCAATGATGGCCTTATGTTGACTCAGCCAATCCATCCCTAGGATTACATCGTATGATCCTATATCAAAAGGTATAAGGTCTACCTTCAGCTCACTTTGTGCTATTATGATGGTGCAACCCTTAAGTGCACATGTACATTCTACTAGAGCTCCTCCTAGGACACTTACTGCTAACTTCAGGGTTTCACTAGACGTTTTGTGGCTTAACTTGTTAATAAACTCGTTGGACACAAATGAATGAGATGCCCCAGAATCAAATAATACATGAGCTAATACATCACACACAATAAAATGCCCTGAAATTACTTTACCTCATGTTTCTTGTATTTCAGGATCATTTGAGGCTTATGCCTTGATTGCAAACATCTTCCCTGATCCCCGATTCTGCTGTCCTGGTAGTCCAGTCCTAATATTGCGCCCTGCATTCCCTTTCCCTGCTGGAAGTAGTAGCATACCACCTGCTTTCTCGCTTCCTCTGGAATTCCCTTGTCCGTTCTTTACCGGGCAGTCTTTGATTCGGTGCCCCACTTCTTTACAACGGAAGCACACGACTTGACCAGTGCAGTTTTTACCGTAATGGCCCTTACCGCACTTGTTTCATTTCCAATCTGATCGCCCTCGCTTGCCGTCATTTTCTAGGATACTTAAGGGTGCCGAATTCGTCCCCACTTTCATCTTTTTCAACCCTAATTCCTTTCCCTTACCTTCATTCTTCTTCCTATTAAGCCTTCGTCCTTCATTTCTATTCTTTCATGCTCCAGGGCGTGATTATACAGGTCCTCGGAAGAGGCATATGTACCTATTCTTTTCTGATACTTCAGAGTTAGTCCTTCAAAGAATCGCATCGTCTTTATTCTTTCACAACTGACAATTTCAGTTGCAAATCGAGGTAACTCCAGGAACTTGGCAGCATATTCAAGCACAGTTAACTTGCCTTGCGTCAAATACAAAAGCTCGTTTTCTTTCGCTTTTCTTAGGACTGACGGAAAGAACTGCTCCTTCATCATTTCTGTAAACTTCTCCCATGATAGCTCTGAGCTACTGGTCACTCTTTTGGCAGTGGTCCACCACAAATCCACGGGTCCTTCCAGGTAAAAAGAGGACATCTTAACCTTCATATTATCTGGGCAACTCACTACTTCTAATAATTTATCCATGTATGAAATCCAATCTTCGAACTTGACAACCGCGGCTTATGGGCGGCCAACCGCTTATAAAATTTTCCTTCATCGTCCACTTTTGGTTGCCCTTGGGCTTCCAAGAGTGCTAGGAGCCTATTATTCATTTCTTTTAATTGTTGGAGTTGTTCATCCTTGCTTGTTCCACCAAAATTGGATGCATCTGATGATGGGTTCTCCATTTCCTATATATATATATATATATATATATATATATATATATATATATATATATATATATATATATATATATATATATATATATAAACATATAGTTTAGCTCACAATTAACACATCCTTGTTCTTACTCCTTCCTTCTTTATATTCATGCTTTATATCCATTGTTGTTCTGACTTTATAGACACACACACACACACACACACACATATATATATATATATATATATATATATATATATATATATATATATATATATATTTCTTATTTTACACATAAAAACATGCACCCTTGATATTAATATAACATTGGCATATAGATATACTACAAAAGACCCTCCTTTATTTGTTAATTTATTCCTCCCTTACATGATACAACTACATACTTAAACAACAGAATTCTCAACAACGATACATTATACTAGCAACTTATGCTTCTCTATTTGATAACGCGATTAGTCCAAGTTACAAGGGTCATAGAAGTATCCGCTGTCATCACTGCTAGTAGATGGTACTCCTAGTACATAATCGGGGTAATTATTCCTGGACTCTCCTCCCCTGGATGAACTACTAGAGGTGCCCCGGACCGAGCTGGATGGTGTAGGGTACTCCTGACTCCGGCTCGCACAAACTCTCTCCGGGCCAACCTATCATACATGTATCTCCAATATGCCTCCGGTCCCATGAGTACCTCTCCAATATGTTCTTCTGTCGTTTCTACTTCCCTGAGGACCTCATCCGGACTAGCTTCCCATCTAATTAAATTTTTATCCACACTTTCTACAGTCACATCATCATCTTGAATGGCTCCTGTAGCCACGAACTGGACCACTAATCTCCAGTAAGTCATTGTAAATGTTATCCATGGTTCATATGGGGGTAAATTTTTAATAAGGGTGTTTCCTTGGATTCCCGGGCGACTATAAGGATTATGGTCCCCGGTTCCATGGTTTGCATTCCATACATCCATTCGGTGTCTTATACGGTGAATATGAAATATAGGTTTATCCCATGAACGGCCTCTGATGGTATCTGGTTCAGGTTCTCCCGGAGCAGGCATCGAGTGATGGCTAGAATGGTTGGCAGGAGTTCCATTGGAAGACATCTATTCAAGATTTTACACATCATTTCATAGTCATTTAGTAACTAATTCACATATTTAGATAATCACATATAACATACACCTATATTTATCATGTTCCTTACTTCTATCAAGCAATTTGGCATCGATCATCAATCAACTTCCATCATCTCTTCACATATACGTTTTCGAAAATTTGTATATATGTTTAAAATGTAAGTATAGATGTATATATGTATAAATCCTGAAAATAGTAATTTGCAAATACTTATATGAAGATAATTTTATTTGTAATTTTGAAAATTTGGTAAAAACCTTGGCTCGGATACCATCTGTAACAGCCCGCCTAATTAAGGCATGATTTATGGCTAACCTTAGCTAAACAGCATTAATTAATTAATTATGGTGGTTGTTACCCCAAGTTGCCAAACCTTATCACAACGGGTAGGTTTGGAAGTTTGGTCGTATCTAAGCAGAATTAAAGTAAAACATTATAAATTAAGTTATTACATCAAAAGCTAAGTACGGATTCAAATACACATACATAATAGCTATCCTAATGATTCATTATATTACAACTTTTAAACAGTATACACACAAGCCTATTTAGTTTAATCATGATTTATCTCCGTATTGTTTATCTAGCTGTCTAAACGAGGCTACAAAATAAGCATGTAAAAGAAGCTAAGTGAATTCCCAACCTTCACTTAACTTGGTCCGGCAAAACAGATGAGCCTAGCTGGCACACAAGTCCACCACCCTGAACTGATAGGAAATTTCGCATGTTCTTTAATCATAAAAATAATAACTTTTGAGGGATGACTACTATCTCCTTTGTTTTTGGAAAAAAGGTTGATGCTTCAAGAATACGTGTATATATATATATATATATATATATATATATATATAATCTACTAATACCTTTATGTAATACAGACCGTACACGTATAAGATATTCCTTTTGTATTCCTTGTTTACGTATTTTTATGTGGAAGTGAACCAATACATAAAGGCCATCCAGGAAATCTCCTTTATTTTTCTAAGGGACGTCTCCCTTTTTTTACAGCTTGCGAGACTTTCAGGACATGTCCTCATAATACATAATACCGAATACAGAATACAGAAGTGATAAACATCACTGCTTTTGCAGCTCCTTCCCCAATTATTACATTAGCAATTATATAGTTATACAATTTATACGTTTCATAGGTTACCCTAATTGATGTCAACTCATAATTCCAATAAGTAATTCATCAATAGTAGTTCCGAAACAACTTGCACTTAACTCAATACCTTGTCAAGTTAAGTTCCCACAAAATGTAAATACAGTTCATCAGATCCGTTCTCGACTCGTCATTAATCATTACTAATTATCTTCAATCAGGAGTTTACTTATTCTAATGAATTATATGATGACCATGAAGGGTGAAGTTCAAGTAATTGCCCTCATAGGCACCACGATAATATAAGTAGTAAGTGTCATAGAAAGCACGTTTAAAAAAAATCAACTTTTAAAGCAAATGGAAGTTCGATGAATGAATTAAAAACATACTTAATAAAACACAAGTGATACATATCAATTTAGAAGATGGATGTTTTCATTTATAAGTATAACCTACAGCAGAAATCAAGTTTGAAAACTTCTTAAACTATCCCTTTTTCAAAAAAAAAAAAAAAAAACCGCTCTTTTAATTAAAGTCATTGTGCATAACTAATGCATATCAAAAAGGTGTTTAAGGGTCATGTATACATTCTGAATTTTTAGTATAACCACCTAAAAAATCAATTCATAAGTACATTCAACAAGTACTTGACTCTGTCTCTAAAATGGTGGTGTTTGTGTACCTTAGCTTAGGACCCCAAAAGCTCAACACTTTCTTCTTCTAAGCTCACTTCTCTTGCTCCCTAGCAACTTTAAGTATACATTAACATTTACACAAATAAATCCCATGAGAATTTTTACATAATCACATAAAAATTTGATATACAAGTTGTTGTACTTACTCATTTCCCTAGCTCAGATGTTTGTCTAATTTCTCTTGCTTCCCTTGCTCCAAAATTTGAACTAACTCTTGCCCAGTGTGCACCTATATGTATATAGTGAGTTTTAGCTTTTGCATGCAGAAAATTACAAGAAATTTTTTACATAAGTTGGCTGGAGAACAGAAGGCAGAATCACGCCAGGGAGGGGCGTGATCTGCTCCTTCTTGTTCTATTTTGGATCGGTTCTTTCTGGGTGAGTTTGGCGATGATATTTATGTGGTATACTCCCCCACATGTCTACTTATATTGGGCATGGTCAAACTGGAGTTTTCTCCAATTTGTTGGGGTTATTTTCGTCTTTTCCACACTAAGGCTGAGTCCAAAAATTTTCCGGTTTAATTTAGGGTATTAATTATGTCTAATGACCCTATAATCTTTCTTAAAACTTTGATTATTTCCCAAAATCATGGGCTTCCATCCTAATATTCCTAATATAGTTAATTATTCCCAATACCTCACATAAACAGGATTTTTACTAATCATCATATAGAACGAGTTACTAAGTTTTTATTACTCCTTACTTAAGAAATAATAATTACACAAATTCCTTGAAATACTTATTATGCCTCAAATATTTTTCTAGTACCCGTATACATATACATCATACATAATTCTATACGATATAGTGTCAATCGAATTGTCTCACATAAATGGTACACATTAATGTTAACCAAACAAGTCACACTTAAGATACCTATATCTTAATTACTATATTATTAACCTAATGTTTCTAGTGTTTAAGCTCGAATTAAGACGCGGGTATTACAGTTACAATGGTGCATGTGAACTATGAATGGAAGCTCAACCAATGCCAAAAATGTCAAGGCATTGGACATGCGATACTCAGAATTGCAGAATTAAGAAAACTAAGAGAGTTTGGGTACACCAAGCAAGTTCAGCCAGTGCAAGAGACCAAGGATGTATCTGAAATTTTAGACAATGCAGAGGGAAGGGTGGATGTTGATCAATAGGGGTTTCAAAGAGCACTTAAACTTATTAGGGTGAGGATGTCATCAGTCAAGCCAACTGATACTATTACAAAAACATTTTTCACGCTCTAAATATGGATAGTGATGATACAGGTGAAGTGACTAGCAATGCAACCTTGAGTGTGGGGTCAAGACAAAAGGAGGGGGGCCCTTCCCATCCTAATGGATAGGATTATATGTTGGAATGTGAGGGGACTCAACTTGGTTAAGAAACAGAATGATGTTAAAGCTTACCTTAACAATCACTTTACAGGCCTTATGAGTCTCCTTGAAACTAAGGTAAAGGCAAAGAATCTTGGCAGCCTTTACCGAAGATTGTTCTCAGGTAGGTGCTTCACATCCAATTCAAGCTTTCATGATGGTGGAAGAATTTTGGTAGCATGGAAAGCAAGCAGTTTCAATGTGACTATTGTAATTATTTCTAGTCAATTGATGCATTGCTTTGTTCAGCCTTTAAATAGAAGATTTGGCTTTTATTGTTCTTTTATATATGCATATAATGATAGACATGGGAGATTGGAATTATGGAAAGAATTGAGGCAGATAAATACACAAGATCCTTGGATGTTATGTGGGGATCTAATTGAGTAATGAACTTAGATGAAAGAATAAGCTCACAAGTGAGGAAGGTTGAAATAGCAGATTTAAGAGCTTGTATGTTAGAATGTGAAATGGAGGATATAAAATGTTCAGGGCATTTTTATACATGGAATAACAAGCAAGCAGGGAGGCAGAGGGTCTTCTCAAAGCTGGATAGAGTTATGGCTAATAGTAGATGGCAGGGAATTTTCATCTGCTGAAGCATGTTTTCAGGAGGAAGGTGAATTTGATCACTCACCATCCTTCATTATTGTGTATCCTAGGGAGCATTCAAGAGGTAAACCATATAGATACTATACCATGTGGAAAGCAGCTCCACAATTCAGAAGTATAGTAAATCAGGCCTGGAGTACAGAGTTACAAGGGTCAAACATGTATAGAGTCATGAAAAAATTAAAACTGGTGAAGCAGGCTTTGAAGGAATTGAATAGAACTGGATTCTCTGAAATCCATGTAGCAGAAGTGAAAGCTTATCATGAAATGATTGAGGCTCATAAGTTTCTGCATTTGCACCCTCATGATGAACAAATTAGAAATAAGGAGTTGGTTGTAGTACAGGAGTATTCAATGAAGCATGTTGTTTATATGGAGTTCTTGAAGCAGAAAGCAAAGGTAGAGTGGATGAAGCATGGTGATGAAAAATCAACACTATTTCATCAGAGTATCAAGGCTAGAAGGATGCAAAATCATATATATAGTATATATGATGCTGAGGGGAATTGGAAGGACAGTGATACTACAGTTTCTGATGCTTTTTTGGATTATTACAATAAGTTGCTAGGTAGTACTACTGAGAGATCTGTTGTTTTATCACATATAATAAAGTGTGTTCCACTAGTGAATGAGCAACATAAAACAATATTAAAATCTTCTTACGCTGCAGAAGAGATAAACAGTGCACTTTTTTTCCATTCCAGGGAATTTATCCCCATGTCCTGATGGATTTGGGACACATTTCTACAAAGATGCTTGGGATATGGTTTGAACTGAAGTTATTGAAGCTATAAAAGATGTTTTGCAGAGAGGCAAGTTGTTAAAAGAAGTGAATGCAATAGCAATAACATTGATACCCAAGGTGAAATGCCCAAAAATTGTAGCAGAATTCAGACTAATCTCATGCTGCAATACTACATACAAGTGTAAAACTAAGGTGTTGTGCAATAGATTGAGAGTTATACTTCCTGATTTAATCTTAGAGAATCAAGGAGGATTTGTGCATGGGAGATATATTGCACATAATATCATGGTTATACATGATATGGTCAGACACTATGGTAGGAAATCTATGGCTCCAAGCTGTCTTTTGAAGATTGACATTCAAAAGGCCTATGATACTGTGAATTGGGAATTTTTGAAGCAAATGTTGGATCATTTAGGATTTCCTATGAAGTTGATACAGCTGATTATGGAGTGTGTAACTACCCCCAGGTTCTCTTTGCTCATAAATGACTTCATGAAAGGCTTTTTCCCTGCAAAAAGAGGATTGAGACAAGATGATCCTATCTCTCCACTCCTCTTTGTAATATCCATGGAATACTTGTCTAGAGTGTTGCATAAGATGAGTGAACTTAGTCAGTTTAAGTTCCATCCTAGATGCAAGGATTTGAAACTAACCCATATGTGTTTTGCTGATGATTTAATTCTCTATTGTAAAGGAGAATATGCATCCATTTATTTGTTGTTGGGTGCTTTAAACTGTTTTCAAACACTACTGGATTGGCTGCAAACATTTAGAAATCAGCTATGTATACTAGTGGTATGCAAGAGACAGAGGTGCAAAGGATTGTGGATGCTTCAGGGTTTACAATCAGCAAGTTACCTTTCAGATATCTTGGAGTTCCCATATGCTCCAAAAGAAGATATGCTGCTCAATGTGAGATCTTGATAGAAAAGATGACTGCAAGGATAAGAGTCTGGAATACAAGAAATCTCGCTTATATAGCTAGGGCTCAATTAATAAACTCGGTACTCATAAGTATACATAGATACTGGGCTCAGGTTTATGTCTTACCACAGAAAGTTTTGCAAGGTGTGGTTAAAATTTATAGAGACTTTTTGTGGAGTGGAAATCATTTTAGTCATAAGCCTGGTTATGTAGATTGGGAGCAGGTTTGTCAAGGCAAAATGAAGGAGGATTGGGATTTAGACATGTAAAACAGTAGAATATAGCTAGTATGGGAAAATATATATGTGTGGACTATTTCTTCCAAACAAGATAATGTTTGGATAAAATGGGTCCATTCAGTCTATATCATAGATATTGGTTGGTGGTTATACACTCCTAAGGCTGATGCTAGTTGGTACTGGAAGAAATTTTTTCATGTGAAAGAAATCTTAAAAGCACACTATACAAGAGAGGAAATAAGCAACATGGATAAATATCCTGTAAAGGATGTTTATGGGAAGATTATTGGAGCACAAAGAAGAGTTTCTTAGGTGAAAGTAGTATGGAATAGGTTGAGCATACCTAAACACAGATTCATTCAATGGTTGGCAATACTGGAGAAGATACATAGTACAGAGAGACTGAAGCAAATTGGTATTAGTGATACTGTTATGTGCCTGATATATGGTTTGCAAGATGAAAATCACAAACACTTATTTTTTTTACTTGTGTATTCAGTACTGGATGCATTTAGGAGAGTAAAAAAATGGTTGGGTGTTCACACCAATAATCTGGATCTGCAACAGGTTTGTAAGTGGACAAGAAGAAGCTCAAAGTCTAAGTTTCAGAAACAGGTTCTTCTAGCAGGTGTGGCTGCTGTTGTTTACCATGTCTGGAGATATAGAAATGAGTGCTACTTCAGTCAAAGTGTTGCTACTGTTAGTAGTAATATTAAGAGAATCAAGATTGAGGTTAGACTCAGAATTAATGTTGTATTGCCTCAAAAGATAACTAGCAAGGATCAACACTGGTTTATGCAATTGTAAGATGAATGTGAAATCGTCTGTATTGTAGTTTGTGTACCTACTCTCTTCCAATGAGTCCAACCTAGTTGGTTTGATTGGATTTGAGTTTTGTTAAGTTGTATGAATGTTTGATTGAATGAAGAACTTGCTTATTTAGCAATATATATATACTTCGATTTCAAGTCATACACACATGTTATCTATATTATATATATAAACCTAGAAAAATGAGCCTACGTGTCATTATTCTAGGGCCTCACGCCATTTGTCATCGCCTCCCATCGCCTCCCATCACTCCGCTGCCATGTGTCATTGCTTCCTTATCCATGCTGATGTGTCGCCCAATTATGCTTTGCAAATAATTTGCCATTCATTCAGCTCTTTGCTTTTATGGAAAACGAATCAATTGCAATCTCAATTAATTTTTGGTTACTTTTAAAAACCTTGCTTAAATTATGGATTATGGTCAAATGTCATCTACCCTAACATATGTTATGCCACGTCTTGGTCACTTGACGATCCAATGATGTGTTGCTTTGCTAATGTAATTTGGTAAATGAGGATGTAATTGATCATGATAGCCTTAAATCGTGCATGGTATCATTTCTTTCCATACTATGATCAACATCAGATCAATTATTTTCTAAAATTGCATAATCAAATGATATTTATTGCAAAATCAAATAAGTTTCTTCCTAAAATTTCTCCACCCACATTCTTTTTCTCCCAATAAAATTTCATCAATCAGCCATTTTTCTCTCTCCTCCAGTTTTCTACCAGTATGAAATCTTAATTGCTGCTACCATTTAGAATTTAAATGAAGCAAATTCAGATGATAAATAAAATATTTTGTGTTTTCAAAGATCCATTTTGTAAAAATATAATCGTGATACTACAATATTTTGAGATAATCTAATTAATTATTAAAATTGAATTTTTTTTTCAATGGGTTCATTTTTCATTATTAGAACAGGGAATAATCTAATTACATTGATTTATTAGAAAGGATCTCATAGCCTAAACCAAATAATTTGTATCCTTAGCAATTAATGTGATTTACGTCATTTTCATACAATTAGGTATGAAATAATCAATGTAGGTGTAGCTAAAAAAAGGAGGGACCTTCATAAGAAGGCAAAATCGCAAAAGGAAATGAACAAAGTTTCTTAAATTATTTGGTTGATATATTCCTAAATTGTTTGATCCCGTGCATGAACTGTCATAATGTAGCGCCTACTTCGGAGTATATTGGTATCAATGATCTATAATTGTTGTACATGGTTCATAACTACAAGGTCTACAACCCTTTTATCTTATTCCTTCCTCTTAGGCCATTTCCCCTCCCTTTCTATTTTGTTGTTTTTCGTAGATCTAAAACTATAGACTGCATTACATTAACCCTCCATTTTTATAAATTAAGGTATTGTTACATGTATGATTAATAATACTATGATGCTAATACTTAGGAATCTGAAATAGGGGGATAATTTAATAAATAATACTATAGGTATAGGAAACATAAATACTATTATGGTCTACTACCATCTACTTGAACCATTTTCATTGAGTACCTCTTGCAAAACTCGATAAAAGTACACGTATGAAAATTTGAAGTATACAGAAGACTAAAAACATTGTATTATAGATTAATTATTAAAGATAAGATTTGAATTATGCTATAGGATCACTTAACATGATTTAGAAAGATATTCAACTTTTCATTTTTATGTGAATGAGCAAACTAAGCGTAGTGATGTAGACGAAAACAACTAAAACAAGATGACATCCAATATCTTCATTTTTTTTATTTAGTAATATATAAGCATCATATACATATATAATGATATATTGACAGCTATATATATTCTTTAATTAGGATCTTAATAATACTGGATCATATCAATTTTTTGTATAAGTTAATCTAATTTGAATTAACGCTATAATATCATATTTTGTGTGCTAGAGAACGAATAAACGCAATGATGTTGATTAGATTTGATCTAGGGTACTACCTCCGCAACATTATTTACCAACTAAACTCAATAACATCCGTTTATAATGCTATAAGATCAATATTAAATTACAAACTAAAGGTATAGAATCATGTGAGATATCTTTTGCTCATAATATATTTATAGAAAACTTTATATGATCTTATTACTGAAGCCGTTTAAGTATGGGAAAAAAAATCAATATAGATCAATAGATAACATAAGCAATTATCATATTTTCATCAATATATGATCGTATTTTCTCTTTACTTTGATTATATCATGTTTAGTACATAGCTTAATTAATTATAAATCGCTACTTTATATGTCTCTACTATTGCGTTAAATATTTATGAATTTCACACCATGATTTCGAAAAAACTATCATAAAATTAAATTTATTAAACTAAAATTTCTTCGTGCAATTTGCATGGGTAAAAAACATATACTAATAAAAGTTTCCCGTTCAAATTTATTATCAGCATATATTTTTTCCACCCACACATGAGAACCATGGTATTGAGTGAGACCATACTTTTTTTTTTATATGTATGGAAATTGATATAAACATTTAAATTGACTACAAGGAACAATGGCATAAAATTTACGTGAGTTTAAAGTGTGTATGAGATAAATTTGACTGCTAAAAAGTTTGTTAAAGCTAAATAAATGACCCTAAGTAGGTACGTGTGTGTTTAATTTAGGGTCCATTCTAAGAAAATAATGACATAAAATACTAATTATATATCGTAATTCATAAGTATAATAATCGTGCAACACAAGGGTCATAAGCCAGTTTTAAACTATTCTCATTACTAGATTATAAAATTCTAAATCATAACGCCATACACTTCTTTAATTTTAAGGTCAAAATCTTAAATCTTTGATATAATTTTATCTTAATATCGTGTAAGGTATGTCTATATTCATTTGATAAGGTATAACTAAAAGATCGATGATCAAATGTGTGTCTTCAAGACCCTACAAAAGAAAAAAGAGAACAACTTCAAAGAATGAAGTCAGTCACCATTTCCCTGATTAAGTAAATAATCGGTCAACCATTTATTTCCTATTCACTACTACTCAGGCTTTAGAAAATCTGTACATTGGTGAACTTCAAAGATTAATAACAATTTGACATTTTCTTTCTCAAATTTATCTGGATTTATCTTATGTAATTTTAACTTCTAATTCATCACTTATATAGAACCATATATAGGCGTGTTTTGTGACACAATCATAGACAATGGTAATGTTGGTGTAACTATAAGTACTTAAGAGATTTCTTCAAACAATCTTATTTTGCAAATGGGATAATACATAGTGTTTTATGATCATGGCATGGGCGTTGTTGTAGCCTAATATCTACGGCTCCCTTAACGACACATGGGCTCATCAGAGCCGTACACGTGTCATCCTATTTAAAATAAAAATAAGGCTTAATCTCGGGCTATACTCGATTGGGTAA
This sequence comes from Beta lomatogona, assembly GCA_947646795.1. Taxonomy (NCBI): domain Eukaryota; kingdom Viridiplantae; phylum Streptophyta; class Magnoliopsida; order Caryophyllales; family Amaranthaceae; genus Beta; species Beta lomatogona. The sequence goes on from CANSNZ010001411.1 coordinate 252,122, forward strand.
AAGGATTGAATTTCTCGGCCCAATAGTCGAGCCCAAGCGGTGCCAAATGGCTGAAGGAGAGTGGTTAATAGACATCCCCCGATCATGGTCCGCCACGTGTCATAATCTCGATTCCTCGCCCAATCGGGAGGCCACTATTGTAGGTCAGTTTTTAAGGTTAGCTGTCAACTTGCTATCACTATAAATACCCCTGAAATCAGGAGAAAACACATTCAAGGCAAACAGTGTAAAGTTACTCTGATAAATTCTTTCTCACTTTCTCTTTCTATCTCTACTTTCTCTTACAACTCCTGATAACTGACTTAAGCATCGGAGGGGGAACCACCACCCAAACCTCCGGGTGGGTCCCTTTGTGCAGGTTCGGGAGCGAAGCCAAGGCTAAGGATTAAGCTATAATTCGGGCATTGTTGCACGAGGTCTCCATCTCGAAGAACACTCAAGATACTAACTTACTTGCTCGAGAAGGAAGCTAAGCCTACAGCCTTACTTGTTGGACAAGTGGACAAAACATTTGGCGCCGTCTCGTGGGGAGACGCAACAATGACTGATTGTCAATCGTCCAACATTGCCGAAATCGAAGCCTTCAAGTTAATGTCGAAGATACGGTGGAGCATGAAAGACCACCTCGAGGAAGAGATAGACCCCCGTCCATTGTCAATGTTCCTGGACCAAGCCAGCAACCGGTCATCCAAGTGAATCTGGATCGTCCAAAGGATCGCCGCCCACCTGGAGAATGTGCTTGAATGACTTTCGACCAAGATGGCGGCGGTCGTCCAGGAGCATTAAAAGCAATATGCTGTTTTTTCATCACAACCCGGAGCCAGCTGCTAGCAATCCCCCTCGTCCTAGAGGACGTTCTCAAGTAGATCGTCCAGGTCCTAGTCGACCTGTTCGTCAGGAACCCTCTATAAGGACAGTGAGAGGAAAGCAGCCAGAAGATGCCGATCAGAGAAGAAAGATGGACTGGAACCTGGTGGTGAGGACCCGGGACCATGTCCATCCTAGTGGGCACTGAGAATGGAAACCGACGCCTGGGAGTATTTAGAGGCAAAGAGGGTTGCGGCTTTGCAACGATCGCCCACGAGGATCTACCCCATACCGAGAGACCCTCCTTTGAGGTTGTCGTCCGTAGGGGAAGGCCGAAGTTTAAGCCACTCTCTTGTCCATCCGCGACGGAGGAGAAGACCGTGGCTCGGCCCATGGTTTACAAAGCGTCCAAAACCCGCCAACACTTCATCCAATCCCGTAATGAAATAGTATCGCAAGGAGTTCATTCCCATTGAGGGACAGCTGGGAGCCCTCCGGATCAACTGGCCTACCCCATTCTCGGCCAGGATCATGGAGGCGCCCCCCTTCCCAAAGGTAAAACTCCCAACCATTGAGCCTTTTGATGGAACAACTGATCCCGATGATCACCGTCTCGCTTACAAACATCGGATGTACGTCCAAGGAGTGGACGATGCTACTGGGTGTAAGAATTTCCCGGCTACCTTGAAGGGAGTAGCTCGAAGTGGTTCAATAATCTTCCCCCTAATTCCGTCAACAATTTTACCGAACTCGGTTCTTATTCACTAGTCACTTTGTTGCCAACAAGCAAGAGCAAAAGACAAGCATGCATCTAGGCAAGGTCGTCCGAGGGACCTAAGGAGGCTCTTAGGAGTTTTGTTAAGAGATTTAACCTAGAAGCACTTCGGATCCAAGATCTTACTCGGAGTAGCCTTTGACGCCTTCATCAGGGGTCTAAGGCCAGGAAGTTTCAAGTTTGATCTTGTTAAGAAGAAAATCTCCACTCTTGCTGAGGCTTTAAGAGAAGCGGAAGCGTTTATCCACGCTACCGAAGTGTGTGCTGAAGCAAAACATCCCGAGTCTAAGAAGCTTGAAGAGGTTGCTCACCCAAAGAAGAGCAACCCCAAAAAGGCCGAGACCCGGGCTATAGCCGCAACCACCACTTCGGCCGAAGGAGCAAGAGAAAGGAGGCGGAGCCATCCTCATCCAATCCTATTGAGTTTAACAAATACCAATACTCCATTCTCATGGAGATCAAGGATCAATATGAGTTGAAGGCCCCAAATCGAGATGAAAACCCCTTATAGAAATAGGGATAAGAGCAAGTATTGTCACTTCCACAAGGATTGTGGTCATGAGACTAATGAATGTAAGCACCTCAAGAGAGCTTTGGAAGAGTTAGCCCGAAAAGGGAAGATGAATTCCTATATGCCGCAAGGGGGAAGGAAGTTTCCAAGGAGAGATGATTGGCATAACAAGAAGAAAGAGAGTGCAAGTACAGACGAAGATGTTGTTCTCGTAATCTCGGTGGTTTTTCTTTCGGGGACCAACTAATAGAGGGCACAAAAACTACCTTAGGGAGCTCGGCCAAGTTTTATTAGCTGATCAGACGAAGGCTGAGCCCTTCCCAAGGGTGGTAGTTAGTGAGCAAGATCGGGGCAGGTTGAGGACTCCCCATGATGATCCCTTGGTCGTAGAAATGAAAATAGCAAACTTAAGAGTGAGAAGAATCCTGATCGACACCGGAAGTTCGACGGACATCATTAGTGCTGATTGTTTGTCCAGGTTGAGGTTTGACGAAAAGAACTTGGTTCCCGTCCACCATCCCATCATAGGGTTTGGGGGAGGAGTCATACATCCCATGGGAACTGTGACTTTGCCCGTTCGAGTGGGAGAGAAGGAAGCCTCAAGAACTCGTTTATCAAGTTCTTGGTGGTCCGAGACTTGACGACCTACAATGTCATTCTTGGACGACCAACTCGAATCTTGTCAAAGCAAAGAATAGTAACGCACCCGATGTTGATGAAGTACGAGTGTGATGACGGCAAGATTGGCTCCTTGTATGGAGACCAAGCGGCCAGGGAATGTTACCTAACTACTCGAAACCATCATCATGGAAGGCCGATAAGCAAGACCAGACGCAAGTTGCTTGGCGAAAGGAAAACGTTCTGGGGTAGAGAAAGATCGACGAAGATGGCTAGCGAGAGGAAAACGCCTGGAAAAGAGAAAGATCAGACGAAGATGGCTAGCGAGAGGAAAACGTCTGGATTAAAGCTGACCATTAAGAGCCCTCAGACGCTTCTTGCCCCCTCAAGGAAGGCGTCTGAACATCTCCCCAGCAAGAAGAGGAAATATGAAAGCATCAAGGAAGAACCCTCCTCGTCTGAAGAAGTTATGGCCATCATGGGGCTAGCCGTGGAACGCCCGAGAGCCGTGGAAGCCCCTCGAAGAAGTATGTCTCGGGATGAAGCTCGCCCGCAAAGGACCCTCAAAGTTGGATCTTCGCTCGCTCCTGGTTTCAAGGGTCGTCTAGTCCACTTGTTGAAAGAGTTTCAAGATGTGTTTGCCTATTGCGTCGAGGAAATGCCGGGAATTGATCCGGAAGTAGCCGTCCACCGTTTGAATGTTGATCCAAATTTGAAACCGGTTCGCCAGAAGAAGAGACATTTGGGACCGGCTAAAAACCAGGCGGTCGACCAAGAAGTTCGTAAGCCGTTGGAATCCAAGTTCATCAAAGCAACCTATTATCCAGATCGGATAGCAAATGTGGTTATGGTGCCGAAGCCCAATGGCACTGGAGAATGTGTGTGGACTACACGGACCTCAACAAGGCATGTCCTAAGGACAGTTTCCCTTTGCCTAAGTTGGATCGTCTAGTAGACTCCACGGCTGGCCATGCTTTGCTGAGCTTCGTGGACGCATATTCGGGTTTTCATCAAATCCCAATGTGGCCAGAGGATCAGGACAAAACGTCCTTCATTACCGAAAAAGGGCTGTATGGCTGGGTGAGGATGTCATTCGGCCTACGCAATGCCCCGGCCACTTTTCAAAGATTGATCAATAATGTTTTTCACATGATTAGGAAGAAATATGGAGGCATATATTGACGATATGATAGTCAAGAGCCGTCAAGAAGAAAGCCATGTTGGTGATTTGAGAGAAACTTTTGAAACTCTCGAGAAACACAAGTTGAAGCCGAATCCCAAAGAAATGTGTCTTTGGGGTTTTGTCGTGGAAGTTTTTAGGTTTCTTGGTGGATCAGAGGGGAATAGAAGCCAACCCTGAAAAGATTCAAGCTGTTCTAGACATGAAGGCCCCTTCGAAGGTAAAAGAGGTACAGCGGCTGACGGGTTGCTTGGCTGCCCTTGGACGATTTTTGTCTAAGTCAGGCGACAAGTGCCATCACTTCTTTGCCACGATCAAGAAAAAAGCCAAGTTTGAATGGGAAAGCAGAGGCGGAGGAAGCCCTTCAAAGATGTCAAAGATCATCTTCGCCACCGCCTAGGTTGGTCGATCCCCGAAGAGGGGGAAAAATTGTTTGTATACTGGGCCGTATCCACTCAAGCCGTGAGTGCCGTCCTATTGGCCGAAAGAGAATCCGTCTAGATCCCAATATACTTCGTGAGTCACGTGCTCAAGGATGCGGAAAACCGGTATACTCCCGTTGAGAAGTTTGGATTGGCCCTTGTCATGGCCAGCAGAAAGTTAAGGCCCTATTTTTTGGCACACAGTATACTCGTCTATACTGATCAACCTTTGAAGCAAGTTTTGCAGAAGATGGAAGCAGCTGGGCGAATGTTAAAATGGGCAGTTGAGCTCAACATGTTTGACATATCATTTGAACCAAGGAAGGCCATTAAGGGGCAAGCCTTGGCTGATTTTATAGTTGAGCTTACTCGGCCAACCATAAAGCCAATATCTCGATCCACTGAAGGAAGGAAGCATTGGACGCTCATGGTTGATGGATCGTCCCACGGTCCAATGGGTGTGGGGCGAGAATCATTTGTCAATCTCCCGAAGGGGACAAATTTGAATATGCATTAAGATTCCAATTCAAAGCGTCCAATAACGAAGCTGAATATGAAGCACTCCCCGGCCGGAATCAAAATGTGCAAGGCGGCCGGAGCCGTAGAGATTGAGGCAAAATCGGACTCTCTCCTAGTTGTCGCCAGTGTCAACGGAGATTTTGAATGCAAAGAAGCTTCAATGAGCAAATATATGCGACCGATCAAGGATGAGATTGAGCCATTAAAACGATTTGCCCTCGACCAAATACCAAGGTCGAAAATCATCAAGCCGATGCTCTCTCGAAATCGCCGGCTCGGCCGAGGGTGATGTACCAAGAACAGTCTTTTGGGAAGTCAAACCCAAAAAGAGCATCGACCAAGAGGAGGTTATGTTTATCAGCCGAGGGAATGTCTGGATGGAACCGATCATAGAATACAAAAAGACGGGGCGATTGCCTCCGGATAATGTAGAGGCCAAGTATGTGAAGGCCAGAGACAAGTGGTTTGAACTATGGGACGAGACACTTTACAAGAAGTCGTTCAACCGGCCTCTACTCAAGTGCGTCACCAGAGAAGATGGTCCGGAAGTCCCGAAAGAACTCCATGAAGGAGCTTGTGCCTCTCACATTGGGGGAAGAGCCTTAGGCGAGAAGGCTTTAAGGACGGGGTACTACTCGGCCTACCTTAAAGGAGGATGCTTTAGCCTATGCAAAGAAGTGTGACAGGTTGTCGAAGCATGGAAATGTGCATCGAAGCCGTCCAACTATTTGACCCCCATCTTGTTCCCTCTCGCCTTTTGCCAAATGGGGCATGGATATCCTAGGACCTTTCCCCGTGGCCGGGCAAAAGAAGTTTGTGATTGTAGCAGTGGACTATTTCACTAAATGGATAGAAGCTGAAGCCATGCGAGGAATAACAACAAACGACGTCAAGGGCTTCATCTGGAAGAACATTATAACTTGATTTGGCATGCCTCAGTCAATCGTCTTTGATAATGGTCCACAGTTCGAAACGCCTAAGCTGAAAGAATGGTCCGTCAGAAAGAGAAATCAAAGCTCACTTTGCAGCTAGCCGCCCACCCACAAGCTAATGGGCAAGTCGAGTCCTTCAACAAGATTCTATCAAATGGAATCAAGAAGAAGCCGGACAACGCCAAAGGGCAATGGGTTGTAGAACCGCAATTGGTGTTATGGTCAATTAGAACAACCGCTAAGAATTCTACAGGGCGAGACGCCTTTCATGCTAGTCTATGGTACCGAAGCCGTCTTGCCCATTGAGATCGAGGAGCCCACCCTACGAGTCATGTTATACACAAGAGGAAGCCAACCGGGCCGCATTGCGTACGGCCTTAGACCAAATCCCGAAGTCGGGGCAATGCCTTGCTAAGAATGCAATTGTACAAACTGCGTATGGCTCGGGAGTTTAACAAAAGAGTTGTTAGGCGACCGCTAAAGGGTGGGGGATCTTGTTTCGAGAAAGATGGAAGCATTGGACGAGCTAAAGAGTTGGGAAAACTTACACCAAATTGGGAAGGACCTTATTTGATTGTCCAGGAGATACACAAGTGGGACTTTTCGCCCGCAAGGTCTAGATGGAAGATCTATTCGGCGTACTTGGAATTCGAGACAACTTAAAGAAGTACCACGTCTAGCTCGATCTTCGTCGAGATAAGTAGGGTAATTTGTAGTCACTCCAAAGTGCCACGGCACATATTAGTAAGAAAAGAATTGTATACATGCATCTTGGCTTTCAGCCAAGCAAAATCCATATAATACAATTCCTACTACCTTATCTTTATTGTTTATTTTCACCAAGTTACTTCACTTTGGGGCATTAAATCAGTTACTCGTCTAAAAGTGACAATAACCTGGACAAAAATACAAACAATAGCAGAGCGTCAGAATTGCTCGCATTTACGCCGAACATCACTCCCTCAAAGAGACCGGCCAAATATATAATGCATATATGGCCGTCAAATTGACAAAACCTCTAGTAAGAGTAACGTCAAAGTCTCTGAGAGAAAGCTGGCCTGAAATAAGCCCTTAGTAAAGGATACTTACTTTCAAAAATACGGACAGCTAGGTAGTCCAGACCCTAGTAAGGGATCGCTACTTAATGACGAGTGTTGCTCCCTCAAGGAAGCCGGCTAAAACATGTATCTCGCGCTCGCCCATCAACTTCAGCAGGCTCAGCCAAGGCTGGCCGCTCTCCCTCTTGGACTTCAGCTCCACTTCAATATACGATTGAGCTAAGCCCAAGAGCGGGGGGATAATAGAAGCCTATAGGACGAGCTAAGGAGAGTAGGTCGTCCAAAAACCAGGATGGCCCCAGACGAAGGTGGCCCCAGGAAGATGACCGTCTAAGTATGGACGTCTCCTTCATTGGGTGACCCTCGTCCAAAATTGGAGGCCAATTCCAGACGAAGATGGCCCCAAGAAGGTGACCGTCCAAGTATGGACGTTCTCCTTCCTTGGGTGACCCACGTCCTAAAATTGGAGGCCAATTCCAGACGAAGATGGACCCAAGAAGGTGATCGTCCAAGTATGGACGTTCTCCTTCATTGGGTAACCCTCGTCCTAAAATTGGAGGCCAATTCCAGACGAAGATGGACCCAAGCAGGTGATCGTCCAAGTATGGACGTTCTCCTTCATTGGGTGACCCTCGTCCAAAAATTGGAAGCCAATTCCAGACAAAGATGGACCCAAGAAGGTGATCGTCCAAGTATGGACGTTCTCCTTCATTGGGTGACCCTCGTCCAAAAATTGGAAGCCAATTCCAGACGAAGATCGCCCCAAGAAAGTGACCGTCCAAGTATGGACGTTCTCCTTCATTGGGTGACCCTCGTCCAAAAATTGGAGGCCAATTCCAGACGAAGATGGCCCCAAGAAGGTGACCGTCCAAGTATGGACGTTCTCCTTCATTTTGTGGCCCTTGTCCAGAAATTGGAAGCCAATTCCAGACGAGGATGGCCCCAAGAAGGTGATCGTCCAAGTATGGACCTTCTCCTTCATTGGGTGACCCTCGTCCAAAATTGGTAATCGTTCAATCCTAGACGAAGATAGAAATCGTTCAATCCTAGGATGGCAATCGCAGATGAGCCTCTTTTGGTACTTAGGACGACTCACATTTTTACTCTAAATATTGTAGACCGTCCAATAATATCAGGACGACTCACATTTTTGCTTAGGTGATATTATACTTAGTCAAAATTAGAATTCAGAAAGATAAAAGGCAGGAAATTGGCAAAAATACTCTTTCATATATAATTTGTAAAGAATTACAAAGTAGGAGCTGAAGAGTTAAAGATACAAACAGCCGAACAAGCTAAGAAACATGAAAATAAACCTAAGCTTAGGCTTCGTCTTCAGAGCGGGTTTCTTGGTCGTCTTTAGGGGTCTCCACCTCAGCAGCAGCCTCGTCGTCTGACTCTTCAAACTCCGGAGGTTCCTCGGCGCATACCATAGCCCGATGAACGCTCTCTTGATACTCCAGACGACGAACGAAGCTGGGGACCTCAGCTTCCTCAGCCAGCATCCCAAAGGCTTTGACGGCCCAGTCCTTGGTCGTATTGACGACTTGCTTCAACCCTTCTTTGGCATCGTTGAAGGACTTGGCCGCCTCCCTTTCCAGACGGGCAGTCTTTGCCCTTAGGTGCATGTTCTCTCTTCTTAGCTCGGCCGGCAAAGAATAAGAGCGACATCCCTTTCGCCTTTCAACTCAGCAGAGAGCGTCTATGATCATCCTTAGACGATCCCGCTCGGAATATAGCCGGTTGATTTTAACAAGGTGATTCTTGTTCTCGGACTCCGAGAGTGCCGATCTCTTCTCCAAGGCCTCCAAGCGATCGACGATGAAGGGTGTTAGCCATCTCGATGTCGTGAATGGCTTTGTCCCCGCCGTGGTAGCTTGGTGGACGAGGTGCTTATTTTCCTTTCTAAGCTCCCTCGCCCAATCTTCGGTTAGCATCTTTGCGAGCCGTAAGCTGGGGCAAGGAGAACAAGTCAAGATATTAGACGATTTGCAAAGTGAATTTATACAAGTGTAAAACAAGGCAGTCATAAAGCACTACCTCGGCAGCAAGCTGAGACATGTAGCCCACATGCCCGGCAGACGCTCCCCTTAATCCCTTGATGTAGGATTCGAGGAAGCATTTGAAGAGCTCCCGCTTCAGCCGCTCTTTCTCCAGCCTTGACATTTTGGCGAAGGCAGGAGAGGACTCCTCGTCCGAGTTAGCAGTGGGAGGAGTTAGGGGAATAGCAGGGCCTTTGCCCTTATCTGAAAGAGGGGGAGAGTCAGTTATCTTGATAGGGAAGACGATGGCTTGTCTATTGGACGGACTCATGGACCGTCCACCGACCCGCATCGTCCTAACTATGTTGGGGTAATACGACTCACCGGACGAAATTGATGCCGTCCTAACAGCCTAGAGGCATCTCGTGTCACCAGCTTTGCCACCGAGCCGCGAACCCCGGATAGCTCTCGGCAGCCAAAGATCGATCCCAACGCAACCAAAGCCAAGGCGGACCTCGGGTTGACCTCGGCAGAATCGGCCGGAAAAACGCAGAGCGCACACGGCTGCGTGTGCATCCCTTTCCTCCTCGGCCGATCCGGCAGTCGAAGGCTCCCTCTTAAGAGCCTTGGCTTGTGGGGGAGGCATTCTCTTCTCCCCACTCTCGGCAGCAGGAGCCACCTTATCCGCCCTCTTTCTTGTAAAGCCCTTAGGCTTCTTCGCTGAAGGCTGGTCAGCGGCTGTAGTGGGTCTCTTCTTGGACGAAGACGACTTCCCAGGTGGAAGCTTGTTTGTAGGAGCATTTTTCTGCAAAAAGAAAAGGCATCAGATTGATCGTCACAAAAATAAAAAAATAGCTACTATTGCAAAAATCCAGACGAGTATGGCCCCAAGAAGGTGACCGTCCAAGCATGGACGTTCTTCTATGGCTGACCCTCGCCCCAAAATTGGATGCAAAAATCCAGATGAGTACGGTCCCTAAGAGGTGACCGTCCAAGTCTGGACGATCTCTTTCCTTGGCTGACCTTCGTTCAAGATTTGGTGCAAAACTCTTGGACGAGCATGGCCCCAAGAAGGTGAACGTCCAAGTCTAGACGTCCTCCTTCTTTGGGGTGACTCTCGTCTAAAAATTGGACACTATCTGTTGGACGAGCATGGCCCCAAGAAGGTGAACGTCCAAGTCTGGACGCCCTCCTTCTTTGGGTGACTCTCGTCCAAAAATTGGACACTGTCTCCTAGACGAGCATGACCCTAAGAAGGTGACCGTCCAAGTCTGGACGTCCTCCTTCTTTGGGTGACTCTCGTCCAAGAATTGGACACCAATTCTTGGACGAGCAAGACACCAAGAAGGTGACCGTCCAAGTCTGGACGTTCTCCTTCTTCGGGTGACCCTCGTCCAAGAATTGGATACTAATTCTTGGACGAGCATGGTCCCAAAGAGGTGACCGTCCAAGTCTGGACGTTCTCCTTCTTTGGGTAACTCTCGTCCAAGAATTGGACACCAATTCTTGGACGAGCGTGGGCCCAAGGAGGTGACCGTCCAAGTCTGGACGCTCTCCTTCCTGGGGTAACCCACGTCCAAGAATTGGATGCCAATTCCGGACGAGCTCATATGGTCTCGTCAAAAAAAAAAAAATTGGTTACCAATGTTTCCGCCCTTTTTTCGGCGCTGCTCTTTGCATACTCCTTCCACAGATTATCTGTAAATTGGGACATGCTGATTTCCCCCGTCCAAGATGGTTTGAGGCATTGTCTGGCCGAGTCTGAAAATACAAAAGAAAAAAAAATATGTGTGTTCGTCATATGAGTTATGGACGAAGAGTTTTACTTGGATGATTTTAAATATACCTTTATCCTCGCCCAACCGCAAGCTGGGCAGCCGACCAAGAAGTCGTCTTGGTAAAACATTTCCTTAAAGGGTATCCAGTTAGACGGTCCCTTAAAAGATCGCTGGCCGGATCTGGAGTACTCCTTCACTCTGAAGTACTCCACCACCTCCTCGTCAAATTCGTCCTCCAGCTCCAGCCAAGACCGCTTCCGTCCGGTATTTGTGACGGATCTATTATAATATCTGGTAGCTCTCGTGACATAGTCGCCGGGCGCCCGTAAAAAGATGAAATCGGCTTTCCAATCGTGCATCTTTGACGATTTCCCCCAAGTTGTCATGAAGCCTGGACGGTTCCGATGCCGAGCCATGCTCCGTCCATAGCCCCGTGTACCTTGGACGCATAATGGATATGGGTAAAGGCTTGAAGGGAAAGGGCTAGGCCGCGTAGCTCGCAGACGGCAATAAACGTCAGGATGTTGTGCCAAGCGTTCGGTGCCAGCTGGTTATGGCCGATGTGGTAGTGCTGCAGCACTTGTTCTATGAAGTCGTGAAGAGGAAACCTCGGTCCCAAGATCTAAGGCTAGTTTATAGACGGCAAAATGGCTCCCGGGAGCACTCGGGATCGTCGCGTCGTTATTAGGAATGACAAAGGAGAAGCCTTGGCATGGGCATGAAAGACGACAAGAAATTAGGGTCCGGTCCTAGTTTCTCTAACCACTTACGGTTAACTAAAATGAAGCCGAGGATCGAAAGGGGACCTAAACGTTTTCTAATCTCTCGACGAGGTGGTAGAGGCCTCGTCGATTCTTCGGCAGCCTCGGGATCGCTACCATTATTACCTTCGCCGATCTCCTCCGTATCGGCGTCCCGCCGTAAGTACTGGTCTCGGTTTTATTTCGAAGTCTCGCATCATGGTCAAACGGAGGCCTGTCCAAGGACCGAGCACTTTGGACCTCTCTTGCCTCATCTCGGCACTCGCCCGGCCGATTCCTCCATATCCGAGCTATTTGACGGAATTATTGCTTTTCGTCTTAGACGGGCCGTTTGCTTGACGCGCGCCAGATTACCCTGCACAGGTAAAGACCGGGTCGTCGACTTTCTCGGCCAAAACTATGAAAAAATATGTACTCGGCCAGTAAGAGGCCCAACTCTAGAATGTGCCGAAGAAGAAGTATCGGTTCTAGGGTCAAGACAAGCTCTTGGTCGGCTAGGATTATTTGACGAAGATGATTCCATTTTATTGATTTTCTAAGAAAAAAATAAAGAATAAAGAAGAATAAAAGGATCAAAGAAACGATACCGCTAAGAACGCCCGGGGAACTTCGGTGAAGGATGCTTTGAAGCCGGACGATCTCTCTCTCTCTCTAGAAAATTGCGTAGTCTCTCTCTAGAAAAATTTGTTCGAGGTGTTAAATGATTGAATGTTTTCACACCAAGGATATTTATAGAGGAATAAGAAACCTCGCGCAGCCCGATCAAGAATGACCGAAAAGGGAGTCCCACGGTCTAATATGACCGGTATAACACAAGAAAGGGCGCGTCATTTCCTTCATGTTGAATACACTACCTTCTGTATAACGGGCCGTAACCGTCAGACGGGCCAACAAAAAGCTACCTTGGGTAAAAGGGCATTAACCGTCAGATGGGCCAACAGTGAAAGCCCTTTTAGGGGCAAATATTGTAGCCTAATATCTACGGCTCCCTTAACGACACATGGGCTCATCAGAGCCGTACACGTGTCATCCTATTTAAAATAAAAATAAGGCTTAATCTCTGGGCTATACTCAGTTGGGTAAAAGGATTGAATTTCTGGCCCAATAGTCAGAGCCTAGCAGTGCCAAATGGCTGAAGGAGAATGGTTAATAGACATCCCCCAGTCATGGTCTGCCACGTGTCATAATCTGATTCCTCAGCCAATCAGAGGCCACTATTGTAGGTCAGTTTTTAAGGTTAGCTGTCAACTTGCTATCACTATAAATACCCCTGAAATCAGGAGAAAACACATTCAAGGCAAACAGTGTAAAGTTACTCTGATAAATTCTTTCTCACTTTCTCTTTCTATCTCTACTTTCTCTTACAACTCCTGATAACTGACTTAAGCATCGGAGGGGGAACCACCACCCAAACCTCCAGGGTGGGTCCCTTTGTGCAGGTTCGGGAGCGAAGCCAAGGCTAAGGATTAAGCTATAATTCAGGCATTGTTGCACAAGTCTCCATCTGAAGAACACTCAAGATACTAACTTACTTGCTCGGCAAGGAAGCTAAGCCTATAGCTTACTTGTTGGATAAGTGGACAAAACAGGCGTGTCCTCTGCATAACATCCATAGAATTTCCAATACGGGGGGTATTGTATTGTTCTAATAGTTTAATGCCGAACTTAATTTATTAAAACCGAAGAGACCAGAGCGGTTGAGCGGAACTGCGGAAAGGGGGAGCGGAACTGCCGAAAGGGGGAGCGGAAGTGGTAGTGAATGCATGATTGAGTACCATTAGTGGTGTGAATTATGATTTTATATGAGCCTTTGAATGAAGCAACAGGTAACGCGAAAGCTTTTACAGTCAACTTTTTTTAAAAAAATAGTTGGTCACATGTTCCACCATGACATTAGCTACAACAATCACTGAATGCACGGGTCATAAGCCAGTTTTAAAATATATTCTTAATGCACGATATGATCATAAACTTCCCGTGCATTATATGAGTTATGAAAATCATGTAGCTGATATTGATTGTATAATTTAATCCATACATCTTTAAACCATAACTGTATAATGTACGGGTCATAAGGCAGATTTAATTACTCTCAACGCAAGATTATAAATTTTAAATCACAAGTTATTAGTTTTACAATTTAGATAGAATTGTTCTCATGGAGTTCTCAAAGTCTAAAAGCAATGACTGTATAGTCAATCACATTGATGGAAATATGTAAAAAGTATTTCATATTGCTAATTTAAAAGTTTTGAGCAAAATTTTTCATATATCAATGCCATTCTACAAAAATCATAACTATACAACATACGGGTCATAGCCACTTTTAATACTCTGAATACAATATTATAAAATTTAAATCATATGTTATTAGTTTTAAAATTTAGATGGAACTATTCTCCTGAGTTTTTAAAGTCTAAAAGCATTGACTATAGTCATTGAAATTGATAATAATATGTCAAAAATATTTCATACCAATTCAAAAGTATTGAACAAATTTTTTTCTTTATATAAGTAAATCATCATGAATTTAACCATTGATTTCCTATAGTTGACCACTCATACTTTAGAAAACTTGTTTATTGGAATAGCAAATTAAAATTTACTTTTTCAAACTTATATGTATGCTTTATTTTTTATATACTTAACTTTTATATTATCATTTTTATAGATTAACGGGTTAAATACTTCCACCATGATTTTAGGGGAGATAACATAAAATCTTAAATTAATTAAAACAAAAACTTACCGTGCAAGTTGCACAAGTCTTAAACCGATTTTAAAATGTATTCTTAATACACGATATGATTGAAAAAAATTTAAATCACGAGCTAATATTCAAACCATGATTTTACGAGACCATCCTAAAGTATTAAATTTATAAAACAAATAACTTCTCGGGCATGTTGGTGTGTTTTTTTTGTTTCGTTTACGTATTTATCAATTTATATATCACAATTATAAGATTTTAAAACTTTAAAATGTTGTAACAAATATTGTGAAATATAATTTTACATTTTATAATCTTTCAACTTTAAATACTTGGATTCTAATAGTTATGAATTAAATAAATTTGGAATAAAAACACTACTTATTAAACAAAATGCAACCCATGCATTATGCATGGGACCAAATCATATCTATATAAAACCTCCCGTGCATTTTTGCACGGGTTAAAAGCTAGTATATATATATATACCCTCAAATTCTCAATATGACTCCTAAATCATACTTCGATTTCAAGTCATACACACATGTTACTTTTCTAGTTTTGCATAAATAAAATATTAGTTAAAGCTACTTGACACTTAGAACTTATTAACAATTTAGTTTACTTTTTGAACAAAGTGATCAGCTTAGTTGTCTAATACTTCCCTATTTCTTCTTCATGGATGATTAATTCGTACATCTTTCTTTTAACACTTTAAGAAAAGGACAAAATAGTTAGCTTAGCAAGTTAGCTAAACTAGCTTAGATTTAATCCACTTAGATCTGAGCTTTCATGTTAATTATATATATTATGAAAGATGACAGCCCAAAATCTTTTGATTTGTAGTTGTTGGATTGTCAAAGAATATGACAAATCTAACACACTCATAATTAGTAGATCAGCTGAACAACATCCAAACAACCACTTATATAATAGAAAGAAAAACAAAATGAACAATAATGTAAAATACATTATACACTTCTATATACAGCAACAAAAGAGAGAATCTAACTCGATCCACTAACACCTTTTTTTTTCTTGTTCTTTTTTTTTCACGAAAATACTTAATGGTCAATTCCTGCGTGTTTTAAAGCTGAGATCGACTAGCTAGAGTCGGTTAATCTCGCATGCAAATTAGCCAACCTTTATAAAAATAGGACGGTCCATGTATAATAGTAGTAATTAAGTTAGGTCATAGTGAGGGTTTTATAGATGACTACAAAGCAAGGAAGTATAGCCTTAGGGTTGATCACGGCCAAGTCTTCAAGGTTAGAGTAAATGCCGGCGGACCCGGCAACCGAGTCGTAGGTGGCACTGCCGCCTGACGGACCCTCGAGGGACAAGATCTCCTCCTCAGCTGGCGCATCGTTAGCACTACGCTTCACCCTCCCCGCGATCACACGGCATACAAGCATTGCTCTTCGCCCATCCGTACAATCTAAGCAGTCGTGGGCTCTCCCGCTACTAGCTGTTGTCCGCACTCCCTTGTTTTCTTGAAACCCATGCCTGTCCCCCACCCAAAATAAACAAACATGTTAGTAATACTAATAATAATTCTTAAAGAAAAACTTATTTACACTTTAAGAACGACATAATTGAGTGTTTTGTAATTGGACAATAGTTCCCATGTTACGTTGTAAGATGTTGCGGGTTGCAAAAAGTTGAGAACAAAATGCCAAAATCAAGGAAAATATAAGAAGAAAATGTTATGTTGAGATGTTAACAATTCACACAACGGGAAGTGGGTTGGGAGCAACGATTCTGTGAATCACACTAATAGTTTGTCCTTTCTTCTTGTAATTGTTCAAAGTATAATTATGCGTTCACCACAAAAGTCTCACAAGAGAAAAGGTTATTATGCATGCAACAAAAATGTATCCTTGCATTTATTAAGGAATCACTTATTTCTATGTGCAATGTACCATCTAAGACTATTTTTTTTCGTAGCAGAGCACAACTTGTGAAACTAAATATTGCATTTATAATTATGTGGGTGGTTGGAAATGAAAACAAAACATAAAAGAAAAAGTAAAAAGAAAAATCTTACCAAGACAAAAGTATATGTTTTGATAAGAGAATACTATGGTGTATTGGTGATCACAAGTTTACAACAAATTTTTTTTAGGGATTGTGGCAACTTTCTTTTTTAGGGACTGTGGTAACTATTTGTAAAGGTAAAGAGAAGACACCTATAAGTATAACTATACCCGAAAAAAAGTAATTGTGGCAACTATTTTGAGATGAAAAGACTAGTAGTTGTCCTGGACCAAATAAAATATCACACTTCACTTCTTAAATTCCCATTAAGTAAAATATACTAAAAAAAACCACAATCTATGTCAAAGGATCAACTCAACCAAAAGGTTAAGCTGATGGTTGGAGTACTCCTAGGAATAGTTTTACATACAATCACGTCCCCTCTAGCAAGAGTCCATTGGGCTTGAAGTGTGGATGCAGCACAGACTTCCATCATATCTGGAGCTAAATATTCCACTTATAATGGAGGGGTGGATAAGATTTGAACCTGTAACCTTTATATCACGCTAGCTCTGTTGTCATGTCAAAAGACCAACTTTAACCAAAAGTTTAAACTGATAGTTGAAGTCCTAGAAATAATTTTATACTCTATCAATTTAATGATTGTATCTCCATATACTTGAGATGGTAATTGGTAAAGAGAGAGTAGCTTGAACACCAATATACTTCACCAGTCAACACTCAGCACCTACGTTTAATGCATATTACTACAATTATGCAAATTAGACCAACTCACTCAACAATATGATCTACTCCTTTTAGGGTAATAAAAACAAAATTGTATGAAGTTTAAAAGTAGTAAAAGAAAAAAAGACAGAAATTAGTTACCTAATGATGGTACAAACGCCGCAACCAGGGACCGAACCACAAAGGTTAGAAGAACCACGTGCGCCAAGTGAGCAAGTTAAAGTGGTACAGTGGAATCTTAGAAGCTCGTTTCCATCAGCGGCGCATCTTGGGTTCTTCTTTGTGTTGTTATTTGCTCTCAATTTAACCATATCCCTGCAATCTTCGAACCGTTGGATGGTTCTTTGTGTGTTGTGTACTTTTAATATCCTTTCGATCTTACATATTGGATTGTCCTTTTTTAGCCAGCTTGACTTGAATATTATCTCCACTATGTTTCTTCCCGAGTCCTCTGGTCCCAGCTCCGACACTGTTCACCACATTAATTCTTTCACTTTAGATCATTGAGTATACTAATAATCATATACTAATAATAATAATAAAATAATAATATAATTATTATTGTTAAATTTATTTTGCCAACTTTAGGGTGTAACAAGTTTAATTAAAAAATTTACAATCTTTATTTTTCAGTGGGAGTAACGAAAATCCCCTTCAATTTATGTCAATTTGTAATAAATTTCTATGTTGGAAATTAAACAATTGTCTTATAAAACATGTAGCACTTTTTTGTTTGGAGCAAATAAAACATGTACCACTTGATTAATTAATTTTTCTTTTTAATGTAAAAAAGAGTAGAGAAAATTCGATCCTGAGTCTTAGGTACCATCCCATAAGATTTTACCAAGTAAACTAGATTACATCCACATCACTTGATTAGTAGTGATACTGTGGAGTACCATATTTTGTTTAATTAGTAGTCAACAATTGAATAATTTTAAATAAAAGGAAAATTTGACATGAATAATCCCAACTTTCACCAATTTTCTCAAAATAATCTCAACTTTGAATTATTCCATAATAATCCTAACTTTTGAGGAGATCTTCTCAAAATAAACCAAACTATCACCTTTCTTGCATATACTAATCCGTTTTAGGTCTATAATATATAGAAAATTGATAGTTCGGATTATTTTGAGAAGGTACCCCCTAAAGTTAGGATTATTCTAAAATAATTAAAAGTTGAGGTTATTTTTAAAAGAGTGATGAAAGTTGAGATTATTCATGTCAATTTTTCCTAAATAAAATTAGGAAAGAAAAAATTCATCTATGAATAAAAAACCCGCGGGAAAAGTGAACTATTATCTATCTTAGCATTTAATCTACTAGTATTTTTTGCACGCGATGCGTGAGCGAACATCGCGGTGATATTGAACATGATTCTTTTGTTTTCCAAAAATATGGAAGTTATTTTAACTAAAAAAAAATTGGTAGTTTTTTTTTTGGGGGAAATCTGGTAGTTACATTAGAGTTTTTTTTTAAAAAAAGTTCTATGACTTTTTTGCCCTCATAAGTTATTCTAAAGAATAAAAACATAAAGGGTATTTTAGGGAACTCAAGTGGACACCAAAATCCTCAAGAGTTCCCATATATAATAGAGATGTAGTGAGGGTAAAATGGGGTTTCTAATATTTTGGTGTCCTACCCCTCTTGCCGTATAGAATAGAGATAAATGTGCACTCAAAAACTTGTTTAGTTCTAACGTCTCAAGCTTCACTTTTAGGAGTCAAAATTGATTTTTATGTGTTGTCGGTGGGCCACTTCACTCCAATTAATTGCTTGTATATATACTGCTAGAATTAACCTGTAGGTGGTCCACAAAATCATACTCCTCCGTCCCATAATATAGTGCTCACATTTCTTTTTTGGTGTCCCAAAATGTTGTACTTGTTTTCTTTTTTATTAATTTAATTGGACTAAATTATCCTCAATTTCAACACAAACTTTGTAACATACACCTACTTTTCTTTCAAAATATGTGTCCCTATTTATTGTTTTACACCATTCCAAGAAACATTCATTGCTTTTTATTTTTTTTTAAAAGGAAAAATAAAATTAAGAGCTAGTTCCAAGACAAAGTACCAAATAAACACTTTCTTAATTATTTTTTTGAGAAATCCTATTACTCCTTCTATTTTCCTTAATTCTCGTGAAAAATTGAGAAGTGAGCATTATATTATGGGACAGAGGGAGTATAATATATTCAACGTTTGATATCTAAATTAAGTTTTTTATACGGGAATCTGAATTAAGTTTTAACAAGACACATTAACTCATCATCAGTCTTTGTCAAAGACCCCTATTTTTAATCATTATGAAATCTCACTTTTTTAGCCTATTAGATTGCAATTAAGCAAAATCTGATCCAAGTTCGATCCTGAAGGGAGAAGAACTTTCCCTACCATTATAATATTTTTCAAACCGCAAACTTAGCAACTTTGATTACATTTGAAATGAGACCTTACTTGAATATCGAAAACATGCATTTTTCAGTCTATCATGGTGTACTTATTGCGAAATGTTGAAATTATAATAGAGATGAGAGACGGAAAAGAAGAACATACTTTTATTCAATTCAATTTATAAAGTGATTACAACTAACATTAAATAAAGTTTTTTGGATGATAACGAACCCAAGAAAAACAAGCAATTACTACTCCTAATAAACTGAATAAATATCTCCCCACTACCACATTAACTTGCAAAACTAGTACCTCAAATTAAGGAAATATTACCTTCCACGCACTAACAATATTCAAATGACTACTAATTTGAAGTACTACATCCAACTAAATGCACCAAAAAAATTTATTCTGGGCATATTTAATTATTTATAGAGCACTGGATGACTGGATAAGCAGATAAACTCTCCAAATGCAAAAAAAAAATTAACTAGAAAATAACTTTAATGTGTAGGCCATCTAAACATATATACATTAGTGTGTGATCCTAACAAGCCAGAAAATATCTTTTACAACATTTATAAATCCTATGTTATATAAAGCTATCTAAAAATAATAATAATGAAATAAAAAAAACCATATAATTGTGGAGATAATGAACTAGAACAGCAAGATGTTCTTACAAGAGATATATATCAACAAACTTTTGACTGTAAATGTTTCACAAAAGTACTATATACTACTAATTATTGGCCAATCAAGTTAAAGAGCCAAAAAAAATATCACTGTTCTGTTCATCAACAACCTGCTTTCTACATGCAGTACAATTGTTTTTGTTATCCTAAAATTAATATGTTTAGTTTTCAGTGATACTTATTTATGGTAGGGCATTAAAGTAGTTTCATAAAAGTACCTTCCATCTTTAAATCTCTGACATCACATTCATTTCCCAAAATTATAATTTGAATCCTACTTCTATATGCCAACGACCAAGTACCCAAAATTTAATTCAAGTCGGAACATAAGATGATTAAATAATTTAACTACCTGCATGCTTAAGTGCTTGATGATGCTCCAAACTTTCAATCTTTGGAAAAACTTCTCCACAGTGTGGGCATGCACATACAGTTGTCCGTGGTATTATAGGGTACCTGAAAATTTAATTTTCATCACATTAAACAACCTCTAAATAAACTTCTGTTAATATTTACTTCCACAGCCTACAAATAAATTACCTCCCATTTATTTTTAACAGTTTGGAGTGCACTTACTTTAATTATTAATATCTTCTATTATATATTTGTAAAAATAAATTTCCTATCATATATAACAACTTCTAAGTAAATTTCTATTATTATTTACTTCCACCTGTTAACTTTTTGACAATTTCAGGTGCCCTTATTTGAATTATTAATATCTCGAATTATGTATTTGTAAAATAAGACGTCTAGTATGTAATTCAGTAAGAAGAAGCGAACCTGCTAGGATCAACAATCATGTGGCACTCATAACAGCCAGACAACTTCCTCAAGGGCATCCCTCTAGAGGACACAGAATGCGTAGTAGTCCCACTCGCACCCGATCTAACGGATCCGGATAAAGACCGGCTCGAGGTGGTGCCTGACCCGGTCTTATTCCGGCTCAGAAGTCGAGCATCTTGACCCAAGGAGCTGCTCTCCGGGGATGAGTTATCGGACCGATGAACAACCCTACTATTACCATGGACTACGTCACGAAAACTGCACATAGACCCACAAGAGGACCCGAGTTTGGACGGGTCATGGACTCTAGAACCTTCTACTTGCTTACAAGTAAGAAGGTTCTTGATCTGGTCCCATGACGACGGTTGTTTCGGCTTCGGCTTCGGCTTTGGCTTTGGCTTTGGCTTTGGCTTTTGTTGTTTGGGTGTTTGCTTTGATGGTGGTTGTTCTTTGGGTTGTTGTTTTGGACGTTGTCTAGTTGGTTGTTGTGGTTGTTTTTTGGTGGTTTTGGTTTGTGAGGTGGAGTCTGGAGGAATGAAAGTGAGGATACCCATGAAGATGAGTCCTAACAAGTTGTTCATGAGAGAGAGAGAGAGAGAGAGAGAGAGAGAGAGAGAGGAAGAAGGAGAGAGGAAAGAAAGATGGTGAGAGTTTTTAGGAGGAGAAGGTCATGTGCATAGTGGAGTGTATTTTGGTGTAATGTGTCATGTGGAATCGAAGCTTGGGGGATATTAAGGAATGCGAGGGAAGAGATGAGTGGTGGGTCTTTTTCCTCTTTTGGTTTGAGAAGTAGTTTAGCTAATGGGTGCTATACAATGATTATTAAAATATATCCTACTCTATAATATTAGACACAAATAAATTATAATTACAAGGTGAGGGTAACTTTTTATTCTAAATGGGTCATTTTTATGAGTTAGCTATTTGGGATAAAAAGTTGCCTTTCAGATGATGGTAACTTTTTGTCTTAAAAAAGTCGATTTTATTTACATAGAAGTTAATCCATTTAAGGTAAAAAGTTATCATTTGTTTAAAAGTAACCCTTTTGGCTATGTTTGATGAAGCATTTTAGGTACCTTAAATGAAGAGGTGCTAGAATATTTTAGGTGCTAAAATAATTAGTAGTGTTTGTGAAGCACCTAAAGTAAAATTTTATGCAATTAAAACGACTGAAATTGATAAGTTAAAATTTTTAACTTATCAAAATCAGGTGATTAGAAATTTTGGAAAACCTTTCTAAAATTTTGATAACAACTAATTTTGTTAAAATAATTTATCAACTTAAGCAACTAAATTTGTCAAGCAGTTAAGCTAAGTAGTACCTTATCAATTTCAGCTAATATACCTTATCAGTTTTAGCTAACTTATACTTTTCAACTCCTGAAATAAAATAATTTAATGAATGTTCGATCTTTAGGAGAGAATCTTAATTAGGAGGGAAAACTTATTCTGGCTATTTTTGTTTTATTATATAACAAAATATATAAGAAAACGATACAAATTTGCTGAAAAATGACATAAAGGTGAATAATGATATCATTTTTCTTATAAATGATATTAATTTGTGTAATAATGATAAGGTATATAAAGACTTGAAAAATGATATGAAATAAGGGAAAAGTAATACTCCCATCATTTTGAAGTTATTTCATCAACTAAAAAGAAGATTACGAATCATAAATATAATTTATACTAATTTGAATCATAGTTAACAATGTTAAATTTCAAATGATGGGAGTATTACTTTATATCGTTACACCTTGACTGTCATAATGAATCAGTGCACTTCTTTTGTTTTCGGGTAGGACATTTGAAGTATTGAATTACATAGCTATGTAATTGAAATTTGAAGGATGGTTAACCGAAAACTTAAGTTGGTGACATGTGGTATATTGGACATATCAATTAAAAAAATCAATAAAAAGATGATTTTAGTCTTTTAATAAATTAATAGGTTTGAAGCCCGTGCGTTGCACGGGTGTTGTTTATTTTATTTTATTGCAAATTTTTTGTTAAAATTATTGTTGATTTTGTGTTGTTGTAAAATGAGATTTTTCAAGATCATTGTATTTACATACTTCCTCCGTTCTTAATCTATTACAACAATTACCACTTTAGGTAGTTTCATCTTTTGGAACCATTCCACTTTTGGTAAAAAAAGAAACTACAATTGACAATATTACCTTTACTTTATGTTAATAAAACCATCATTAATTACCCGAATTGCCTTTTAAAGTTGTGTTTACTTTAATAAGGATTTATTTGTCCCCTACTCTAGTTAACTAAGGAGGTACCTCTATGCTAGACTACCCATTTTTTCTTTCCTTAAAAACCATGTCCAAACTAATTAAATCGTATCCCAATAACAGGTATGACTAACAATAGCTAATACATTTTTAACATAAATAATACACGAATGATACTTTAAGAAAGTAGAGGGTAATAATATAATTGATGCAGGATAAAAAGAATACTTTCTTAAAAATTGATAAGAATGACATGGCATGCTTAGGTGGAGCTCTTTATAATATTCTAAGGATGTTTTATTTAAATCAAACTTAATTTTTACATAATTCAAAACTCTAATATGTAACTTTATCGCTATATTTAGTTAATAAATTTTGTTGCAATACTATATTGTTTTAGTTTAGTTGAGTAAGGTTGAGGTTTTGAAAGCTAATATGTTTAATCCTATAAATTGGACCTATAATCAAATGTTATAATCACATATAATACACTATACTTAATACTTATAGCCATTATTATATTTATCTTAGAAAAAAGACTAAATAATGTCCTACAATGCATCTAATTTAATATATTTTCATGAGTTGTAACACTATATTGTAAGCAGGTCATATTTTGAAGCATATTTCAAGCACTCTCCAATAGTAAAAAATTATAATGTTTTGAATGAGGTAGCAAAAGTTAAATTCAATTTACATAATATAATAATTTAGGTTGTTTATCCAAAACACAAATCTAATTTTCCCCTATCCAAAACTCTTTTATGTATTTAAATATATGTAGAATTCTATTTTTTTCAAATATTTAAAATAAATCTAATGACATGGCAATCTTAAGTGGCGCTATCTATTTCATAAATTGTAGAACTATATTATAAATGGATCTTATTTCAAAGTATATTTCGAGCACTATCTAATGGTACAAAAATTATAATATTCTGAATAAGGTAGCAAAAGTTATACACAATTTACATAATACAATAATTTAGGTTGTTCATTCAAAACGAAACTCTAATTTCTGCTTATCCAAGACTCCTTATATGTATTTAAATCTATGTAGAACTCTATTTTTAGAAAATATATAAAAATAAAAATTGATGACACTACACGGCGCTCTATATTTCATAAGTTGTACAACTATATTATAAATGGATCTTATTTCGAAGCATATTTTGAGCACTCTCCAATGGTACAAAAATTATAATATTCCGAACTACGTAGCAAAAGTTATACACAAATTTCATGATATAATAATTTAGGTTGTTGATTCAAATCCAAACTCTAATTTTCGCTTATCCAATCTCCTTATATGTATTTAAATCATCTACAACTCTATTTTTGTAAAAAATGAAAATATAAATTAATGACGTGGCAATCCTACTTGGCGCGCTCTATGAGCTCGAAATTTTGAGGAGCTCCTTATGCTCCCGAAAAGTTCCTCCTTTATATATATATACTAGTTTTGAAGCCCGTGCGTTGCACGGGTTGTTGTTTATTTTATTTTATTGCAAACTTTTTGTTAATATTATTGTTGATTTTATATTGCTGTGAAATGAGATTTTTCAACACCATTGTATTTACATACTTCCTCCGTCCTTTTTCTATTACAACAATTACCGCTATAGGTAGTTTCATCTTTTGGAACCATTCCACTTTTGGTAAAAAAATGAACTACAGTTGACAATATTACCTTTATTTTATGTTAATAAAACCATCATTAATTACGCAAATTGCCTTATAAAGTTGCGTTTACTTTATTAAGGATTTATTTATCCCCTACTATAGTTAACTAAAGAGGTACCTCTATGTTAAACTACCCATTTTTATCTCTTTAATTACCATGCCCAAACCAATTGTTGAAGTAGAAAAAAAAACGGAGAAAGTATTTGTCATTTTACAGTAATTTCTAGATTTGTTATTGCGATATATAAATTTTATAATTTTTAATATTCAATTAAATATTCTAGCTAAGTCTATTAAATGGTATCCCAATAATAGGTATGACTAACAATAGCTAATACAGTCTTAACATGAATAATTCCCGAATGATACTTTAAGAAAGTAGAGGGTAATAATTAATAGATGCAGGACAGAAAGAATAGAGAAAAACATGAGTGTCAGCCACAAATTCAACTTTTAATATAGCACATAAACACTAACTCATATAGATGAAAGATGGGAAACCCAAAATGAAGATCATAATGATAGTATCATGAAGAAAATTAATTAAATATAAAACTAACCTCGATCTATTAATAATCGAAAATACTATTGAAGAGCTCTAATATATATGTAACTTTATCACTATAGATATTAGTTTTTGTTGTAACAACAAAGTTTCCTTGATAAATTTTGTTGCAACACTATATTATTTTGGTTTAGTTGAGTAAGGTTGAGGTTTTGAAAGATAATGTGTTTAGTCCTGTAAATTGGACCTATAATCAAATTTTATAATCACATATAATACACTATACTTAATACTTATAGGTATTATTATATTTATCTATAAAAAAGACGAAATAATGTCTTACAATTCTTTTAATTTAATATATTTTCATGAGTTGTAGAACTATATTGTAAATAGATCCTATTTTGAAGCATATTTCAAGCACTCTCCAATGGTAAAAAAAATTATAATGTTCTGAATTAGTTAGCAAAAGTTAAATTTAATTTACATAATATAACAATTTAGGTTGTTTATGCAAAACGCAACTCTAATTTCCCCCTATCCAAAACTCTTTTATGTATTTGAATATATATGTAGAATTCTATTATTTTTTTTTCAAATATTTAAAATAAAAACTAATTACATGGCAATCCTAGCGCTCTCTATTTCATAAATTATAGATTTGTATTGTAAATGGATCTTATTTCGAAGCATATATCGAGCACTATCCAATGGTACAAAAATTATAATATTCTGAATTAGGTAGCAAAAGTTATACACAATTTACATAATATTATAATTTAGCTTGTTCATTCAAAACGAAACTCTAATTTCTGCTTATCCAAGACTCCTTATATGTATTTAAATCTATGTAGAACTCTATTTTTTTAAAAAGAAAAATTAATGACATGGCGATCCTACATGGCTCTGTATTTCATACGTTGTAGAACTATATTGTAAATGGATCTTATTTCGAAGCATATTTCGAACGCTCTCCAATGGTACAAAAATTATAATATTCTTTTTTTACGTAGCAAAAGTTATATACAATTTACATAATATAATAATTTAGGTTGTTGATTCAAATCCAAACTCTAATTTTTGCTTATCCAAATCTCCTTATATGTATTTAAATCTATGTAGAACTCTATTTTTGAAAAAAATAAAAAAATAAATTGATGACGTGGCAATCCTACGTGGCGCGCTCTATGAGCTCGAAATCTTGAGGAGCTCCCTATGCTACAATATATAAATTTTATAATTTTTAATATCCAATTAAATATTGTAACTAACTCTATAGTTTTAGTAGAATTAAGTTCATGGAGAAAAGAATAAGATCTTACATATAGATCTATGGAAAAGAACATAAATAATTATGTATGCAATAAATATTCTAGGAATAAAATAATTAGTTAATTGCATAATACCTCTGCAATCTCGATGACAAACTTTCATTTGATTCTTCATGTAATGCCATCATGGAATGCTATAGGTTCAAAACTATGGATATGAATTTTTATCTTTATATAACTCAATTTTTAAAAGTATGATTCTTAAAGACATAATTAGTATTGTCAGGTATAGTACGCTATTATAAAGAATAAATAATATGTTATTGTTCATCTAAATAAATACATTTTCATAAGTTGTAAAACAATATTGTATATAGATCTTATTTCAAAGCATATCTCGAGCACTCTCCTACGGTAAAAAAAAATATACTATTGCGAATTATGTAGTAAAAGTTATAATCAATTTACATTATATAATAATTTAGATTTTTTATTTAAAATCAGACTATCAATTTTAAATTGTTGTTTATTTTATTATATTTCATAACTTGTAGAGCTATATTGTAAATTGATCTTATTTTAAAGCATATCTAGAGCATTATCCAATGGTACAAAAATTATTAAACACAATTTAGATAATATAATAATTTAGGTTGTTAATTCAAAACCAAACTCTAATTTTCGCTTATCAAAAGCTCCTTATATGCATTTAAATCTATGTAAAACTCTATTCTTTAAATATTTTCATGATTTGTGACCCTATATTGTGAATGGATCTTACTTTGAAGCATATTTCAAGCACTCTCCAATGGTAGATGAATTATAATGTTTTGAATTAGGTAGCAAAAGTTATACACAATTTACATAATATAATAATTTAGGTTGTTTATTCAAAATGAAACTCTAATTTTTCCTATCCAATTAAAACTCCTTTTAGGTATTTAAATATATGTAGAACTCTATTTTTTATAATATTTAAATTTATAACTAATGACATGGCAATCCTACGTGGCGCTCTCTATTTCATAAGTTGTCGAACTATATTGTAAATGGATCTTATTTCGAAGTATATTTCAAGCACTATCCAATGGTACAAAAAAATAATATTCCGAATTACGTAGCAAAAGTTATATGCAATTTACATAATATAAAAAGTTTATTTTATTTTATTGCAAATTTTTTGTTAAAATTATTGTTGATTTTGTGGTGTTGTAAAATGAGATTTTTCAATATCATTGTATTTACATACTTCCTCCATTCTTTTCAATTACAACAATTACCACTTTAAGTAGTTTCATCTTTTGGAACCATTCCAGTTTTGAGAAATTACAATTGACAATATTACCTTTACTTCATGTTAATAAAACCATCATTAATTACCCGAATTGCCTTATAAAGTTGTGTTTACTTTAATAAGGATTTATCTGTCCCCTACTCTAGTTAACTAAAGAGTACCTCTATGCTAAACTATCCATTTTTTATTTCCTTAAAAACCATGTCCAAACCAATTATTGAAGTAGAAAGAGAACGGAGAAAGTATCTGTCATTATACTGTAATTTCTAGATTTGTTATTGTGATATATAAATTTTATAATTTTTAATATTCAATTGAATATTGTAGCTAAGTGTATTATTAAATGGTATCCCAATAACTGGTATGACTAACAATAGCTAATACAGTTTTAACATGAATAATACCCGAATGATACTTTAAGAAAGAAGATGGTAATAATTTAATTGATGCAGGACACAAAGAATATTTTCTTAAAAATTGATAAGAATGACATGGCATGCTTAGGTGGAGCTCTTTATAATATCCTAAGGATGTTTTATTTAGATCAAACTCTAATTTTTACATAATCCAAAACTCTAATATGTAACTTTATCGCTATAGATTTTAGTTAATAAATTTTGTTGCAATACTATATTGTTTTAGTTTAGTTGAGTAAAGTTGAGGTTTTGAAAGATAATATGTTTAATCCTGTAAATTGGACCTATTATCAAATGTTATAATCACATATAATACACTATACTTAATACTTATAGCCATTATTATATTTATCTAAAAAAAGACTAAATAATGTCCTACAATGCATCTAATTTAATATATTTTCATGAGTTGTGAAACTATATTGTAAATAGATCGTATTTTGAAGCATATTTCAAGCACTCTCCAATGGTAAAAAAATTATAATGTTTTGAATTAAGTAGCAAAAGTTAAATTCAATTTACATAATATAATAATTTAGGTTGTTTATTCAAAACGAAACTCTAATTTTCCCCTATTCAAAACTCTTTTATGTATTTTATTATATGTAGAATTCTATTTTTTTCAAATATTTAAAATAAAAACTAATGACATGGCAATCTTAAGTGGCGCTCTCTATTTCATAAATTGTAGAACTATATTGTAAATGGATCTTATATCAAAGCATATTTCGAGCACTATCTAATGGTACAAAAATTATAATATTCTGAATTAGGTAGCAAAAGTTATACACAATTTACATAATATAATAATTTAGGTTGTTCATTCAAAACGAAACTCTAATTTCTGCTTATCCAAGACTCCTTATATGTATTTAAATCTATGTAGAACTCTATTTTTAGAAAAAAATAAAAAATAAAAATTGATGACATGGCAATCCTACATGGCGCTTTATATGTCATAAGTTGTACAACTATATTATAAATGGATCTTATTTCGAAGCATATTCCGAGCACTCTCCAATGGTACAAAAATTATAATATTCCGAATTACGTAGCAAAAGTTATACACAATTTTCATGATATAATAATTTAGGTTGTTGATTCAAATCCAAACTCTAATTTTCACTTATCCAAATCTCCTTATATGTATTTAAATCATCTTGAACTCTATTTTTGCAAAAAATAAAAATAAAAATTGATGACGTGGCAATCCTACGTGGCGCGCTCTATGAGCTCGAATTCTTGAGGAGCTATCTATGCTCCAGAAAAGTTCCTCCTTTATATATATATATATATTGATTGATTGATATATTGATTGATTGATTGTAAATGCATCTTGTAGAAGAAATAAATTTTTATGTTAATATATCTTGAAAAGATAAAAAATAGCTAAAATAATTATCATAAAAGAAAATGTCAGTTGTAAATTCACAAAAAAAAAAATCACTTTAGTTTCATAAATTGTTGTCAAACTCTCTTGCGTGCAACTTTTTTTTTTTTTTTTTTGGTAAGTGACTAGTCTTTCTTACAACTCTCCTTGACTCCATAGTTTTGAATTCACCCCTCAACTTTATTTGTCCTATCCTCTTTTTCGACACATTATAAAAGAAGGATCAATGGCAGAATTCTCATGAGTAGCTTTTGTAAAATGAAAAACGAAAAGATACAAGATACAACAAAAAAATTACATCTACAGAGGAAGGATGGTTAGAATTAAAAAAAGTTGGAGTACTTTCTATGATAATTTTGCATTATTTTTATAAGATTTGGGGAATACAATTTCATAATCCTAGAAACAGTTGGGATCATTATTCCATGTGTCTGCTTTGTCTTGATGTATTTGGGGGTTAGCAAACTTGGAATTGGCAACGTTCTCAATTCTCATGAGGTCTAGAGGTTGATCTAACAGACAAGACGCTTCCATTGTGGTGACCTCAATGCTTTGCCTAGTGCCTAAATACAGTTAAATAAGTAGTAAATTAAGGTGGTTACGTACATCACACTAGCCATATGGTTGGACAGCTATACCTTATTGTTTGTGCGTATTATTGTAGGATGCACGGATGGGAGAGGATAATGGTCAACAAAGATACCTCAATGGAGTTGGTCGACGTATTTTGCTTCCATCTTGTTGATGCTTGTTTTGACTAAAGTGTTCACTTTCTCAATTTGTTACGTGACATTAATTGTAAGGGAGCTAGGATGCCTTTTAAATAAGAGTTTCACAGGAGGATCAAGGATTGATTTAGTGGTTTAAGGTTCTCCTTTCACTCTTGTGACATGGGTTCGATTCTCATCCCTTGCAAGAAAGATTCTCAATTTCCCCCCTCCTTGCAAGGGAATTCTCCTTACCTTAAAAAATAAAGAGTTTCACATATAATAAGGTTTAATTGGTATGTATAAAAATGTTCAGATTCTATTTAATTTCAATCAAGTACAATAAGTTAATCATGTCTATTCAATTCTAATAATTTTCAATCATTTGATCTAATCAAATTGTATATGTTTCAATTAGGTTTAATCGACAATAATAATAAATTCCAATTAGATTTAGTCATATTTAATAAATTTCAATCAACTCAATTTATTTATATATATATATATATATATGAATGCTAACATGTAAATTTTAAATTAGTAATTAATAACTTGTTATATACTATACAAAACCAAAAACTGGCATGGTTTACCTTGTGATGAAAACTTTTCCTTTGAGAGTCTTAGGCCTGCAATTTGAAAATATATCTTTGAGGGTTATTATATTTAAGCATCCTCAAAAAAAACTTGTTTTGTTTTATACTTTCAATCGATTTAAATTAACATCCCTCATAAATTTTTTTCATTTTAATTAATATTTATGTGTGTGATGCTCAATTAAAAAATACAATTTCAAAGGTCACGTGTTCGATACCTTGTAACTACACAACATTAATTTTTAATTGAGGCTTTGACTTAAAGCAATTGCATTAGAGATTTAGAAGAGAGTGCCACGTAGCACTCAAACTTTCTTAAGAACACCTTCTATTAGTGTAGATTATTCATTTAAAGATATGAGAAATATATATAAATTTTCTAAACATTGTTATTAATTACAACGACAAGCACTTCTACATCATAATTGTTGTTTGATATAATCACTAGAAGGTGTAATATTATCTAAATGTATACATAAAGGAAGTTTTATAATTTAGAGTTTTTGGAGGGCCACATAAAAATGTAAAGTCATAAAATTAGTAGCCATATTATTATTTTCATATTATTATTAGCCGTAAAGGATGTTTTTTTAAAAAATTGAACATTTATATTATATATATTTATAAGATATAATAAGGTGGCTTTTAAATTAAAATATATAAAATAAGATAGTTTTTGGATTGATATGCTATCATCATACAAAATATAATAGGATTATATTATACGATTAAAATCTAATAGGATTATATTATATGGGGGCGGCTTTTGATGAACTTGAAATACTCCCCTCGTTCTTGCACTAAAGTTTTTCTTATTTATTGTAGTAATGGAAATCAAGGCAAGGAGAAGATAAAATATTAAAGTGGACCCTTTTTGCTTGTTTACAAAGGAGAATGGATGTGGTTGAAAGTAAGAATTATATGGGTCCAACAAGTGACATTTAGAAGTAGTATGAAAAGGGAACAAACATCTATCAATTAGAAAAAGAATAAAGTAAAATAGGAAGATCATTTGAAAATGGGCTATTGAAAACTATATGGCCTTGTCAAAAAAAATTATATGCCAAAGTGACTATCAATATTAGCCAAGTTTTAATCATATGTTTTTAAAAGGAAGTAGAAAATGGACTATTAATCCAAATATTAAAGGTTTTCATACACAATGACTATATTTTTTTTTATGCAAAGCTATTTAGTGCCGCATCTACTTGCACTGCCGGTATTTATACAATACTTTTCCTCCGTCCTCTTGCCTCATCCCTTCTCCTTCTTCCTCCTCCCCCCTTCTTCTCTCTCCTCCTATTCCTCCCTTCTTCGATCTGCTTCCTCCTCCACTGCTCGTTGTCGACACTCCGCCGGATCTGCCTTTGCCGATGCTCCACTACCTCCGCTATTCCTCCTCCTCTCCTCCTCCTCCTCTTCTCATCCTCCATTCTTCTTCTTCTTCCTCCTACCTTCTTCTCCTTCTTCCCCCTCCCTGCTTCTACTTCGTCGCACCAAATCTACTCCTCTCCACCGTACCACCGAGCTCCACCACCACTCTTTGCACCTAAACCTCTTACATCTCCGCCAATTCCGCCTCTTCCTGTTACTGTTCCTGGCGGATAACAACCTCTAACCTTATCATTCATCTTGGAGAACTAAAAACCCTAGAAATCGCAAAGAACTAACCCTAAACAAAAGAAATTTACAAAAATCCTAAGTTTACATATACAATACGAACTTTTGTTTTTTCGATGATTTTAAAGAAAACCAAACACATGAAATGGAAAGAAAATTAGGGTTTCAGTAGTGGGAAATATTATGGGCTCCAATTCAAGTGCAAAGTAGATGATAATTGAATTTGAATTGGATGATTTCGAAACTGAGAAATTAGGGTTTTATCATGGTAAATTCAGAGGAAGAAAAAAAGTGAGGGTTGTAGAGAAACTACAAAGCTCCTTCCTCCTCCCTTCTCTTGGAATTCCTCCTTTCTCTTGTTCTTCCTCCTGCATTCCTCATCTCAGTTTCGTTCAAAAAAAAATTCACTGTTTACATGGAATTGAACCATATTTTGGTGGAAACGACCATTTTTTTTGGTTTCACTAGGGGTGAAAGTTCGGTGTCAATTTGGATTAGAGCCTAATCCAATCCGATCCGAACAAAATTTGGATTTTTAATTTTTCAATCCGAATCCAAACCAATTAGAGTTTGAATCCGATCTAATCCAATCCGAATTTTGATACTCTAAACTGGATCCGATCCGAAAATCCGATTTTTTTAAAACTCTAGTTTTTCGATGAAATAAATTTAGTATAACAGCAGCTTAGTAGATTTAGGAAATGAGGAATTAAGTGTTGTTAGGGTTTTAGGGAAAGGGTTGAAGTGCTACGCCTACTAGCCTATGGACTAGGCTTTTAAAAAAAATCAATTAAGCACTTAAGCCCAATCCAGATACATAATGCAAGGCATATTACTATTCGGTTATATTGGATTTTTGGATCCAATTACCCTCAATCCAATCCGATCCGAAAATCCAAAATTTCAAAAAATCTCAATCCGAATCCAATCCGAACACAATTCGAATCTGATCCGAATTACTAATTCGGATTGGATTGGATTGGATTTTGGATTTTATCCAAATAACTTTCACCCCTAGGTTTCACCATGGTGGAAACGAAAAAAAATTTGATTTTGCAATGGTGGAAACTAGAAAAAATGTTCAGCTTGACCATGGTGAACAAAATTATAGTTCGGTTCCTGCTAAAAAAGTTCTTAAATTTTTATATTTTAAGGTAAAAAAAGTAAAAAAAATTAAATTATACATAACACGTATAAAAATACGGTTGGTATTTAGAAATTACGGGCGGTAAATAAAATCATTCTTTTTTCCTTATATATTAAAAGACAATTTCAAATTCCACTCACTAATATAACTCCTTCTAATAAAAATAATAAAACGGAATTGTGGCAAGCAATAAGTAACGAATCTATACTAATATATTAAAAGGCGTTCATAAGAAAGTTTGTGTGCCACGTGGCACTCTCCTGTAAGGCTCTAATGCAAATGCTTCAAGTCAAATCCTCAATTTTAAAAATAATGTTGTGTAGTTACAAGGTATTGAACACGTGA
Organism: Beta lomatogona; assembly: GCA_947646795.1. Classification (NCBI taxonomy): domain Eukaryota; kingdom Viridiplantae; phylum Streptophyta; class Magnoliopsida; order Caryophyllales; family Amaranthaceae; genus Beta; species Beta lomatogona. The sequence continues at coordinate 286,002 of CANSNZ010001411.1, forward strand.
CCTTTGAATTGAAAAGTAAAAGCTTAACCATTAATCCAACATAACACCATTGTTTAGTATTTCAAAATAAAATTTCATAAGGTCTTATAATTATATCTCATTAAAAGATTTGCACATGTAGTTAGATACCTAACCTTTTTATGATAACAATAAGAGACTATTATATATAGACATAAACTCTTACTCCAATTCCTTGTAGAAAGTTAAGCTATTGCTGAGCTTTCATCCCCAAACTTTTAAGGGTTTATTTTTCAAAAATAATGCAATTACTTATCATGTCATTACGTCAATTTTTCCTCACTTAACAAAAAGTTATAAAAAGTAACAACCCGGGGCATCGCCCGGGACACTCACTAGTTGAGTATTACAAATGGTAATGGTGAGCATTTATAAATGATAAAGCTTGTGTTCATTTTATAATCCTGCTACCAACGGGAACCAAATAATGACTTGATGCCCAGGAAAAAAACTTAGCCCTTCAATTTGAAAGGGAACAAAAGTATGAAGATCTATCAAAATACTCCCTTTATGTTCTTTTTGTCCTCCCATAATTTTTGCTGGTACTTTATCATAGCAGTATCACATAAATATTCAAAATTTCAAATTTCAATATATAGGTATAAAGTGCCTTTTTCTAAGTGGCTAACCAAAAGAACAGTCGCATAAAAATGCAGAACATGGTGAAGATTTTCATGATCTTGTCCACTTATAGATCATCATAAACTTTTAAGTTCTACTGAGCTTTCTAACTAATGTACTTAGAGTGCTAGTTCCTCGGTCTTTTATTATGTGAGTCACTTCTTTCATAAAGCTATTACATAAAAGGAAGAAGTGACTCACAAATAAAAGACGGAGAAAGTATATTGTTATAACCTTAAAAACTTTGATGATGGCAAATATAAACTATGTTTATACAATGAGTTTTCGGCAAGTATCACTACCGCTTATCACCACTATTAGCGATTATAGGCTTTTGATCTCATATATAATACCTCAACAGTAGGATATTATTAATTTTATACTTAATTTTAGGTATTAAAAGCTGGAAAAAAACACATTGGTCCGCTGCAGTAGGTGTTTAAATGAATAAATATACATATATTATTTTTGAAGAAATAAATAAAATATTAAATATTAATGAATCTCCTACAGTTATGATTTGCGTATTCAAAATCAATGGTCTATATTTCTAGATAGTGGTGATTGTAGAATTTTTTACATCATGTGTTTCTTGTATATATTCTTGTGATGTAATGTTTGATTTTAGAAAGTTGGATGCTCAAGTTTGAAGAAAGAAGATTAAAAAGTAACTAGCTTTTTCTATATAGCAAACTATGTAATAATTATTAACTTGGCTAAACTTCAGTATACGTGCTATAAGCGAATATTTTTTGGAATATGATAATTATAATTATGTACGACTATCAGAGTTAGTAGTATAAATAATTAGAATAAACATATTTTAGAATAATAAATGTTTATAAGAGAAAAAAAAATTGGAAATTGGTTATTATTCAATTGAAAAAAGTAATGTATTTCCCAAATGATGCAATGTATTTTCATTCACTAGTAACACTTAAGAGTCAAGAGTGAGCTAAGCATAAAAAGTAATATAATAATATGAGCCTAAATTGAGCTTGACCACGAGCTCGATTTTTAGTTTTTGAGTTCGATTCGAGTTCCATAATTTTGAGCTTGCAAGTTTTCGGGTTGAGTCAAACTCGAATATTGATCAAGATCGAGTCGAGTTAGCCAAACTCGAGGTCGACTAACATCACATACACCCCTTGACAAATCATATCACAGTCTTACAACATTGCTAATAAAATTGTTGAGGATATCTTGAGACGGCCTCCATCTACTTAATTAAGAAGCATTCATCGAGGAATCTTTTGTTTTAAAAAACATTTCAAGATTATATATAGAGAGCGTAGGATTGGGTACATGAGTGTGTATTTTATTAAACTTAACAATACTTATAGCCATAGGAAAGTGTTGGGAGCACTATTTTAGTTAGTACTGGAGACTTGTACCTTGAGTGAGGTATTAGGAAATTGATTATTAGTTGATTTCGTGGATGTAGATCTCAGAGTAGAGGTTGAACCATGTTAAAATTCTTGTGACTCCATGTATGCTAATATATTAAAAGGCGTTTCTAAACCAGGAACTATGCACCATGTGGCGCTTTCCCTTGAAGTGTTATACTATATGTAATCCACGTACAATAAAAAATAAAAAATGCATTGTATAATATTCGACCCCGTGATCACAAGTAGGGGCTGTTCACCGGTCCAAGACCGGACCGGACCGGACCTGCTTGGACCGGTGGACCGGATTTGCAGGATTTGGTGGACCGGGGACCGGACCTGATTTTTCCGGTCCGGTCCAGGTCCTGGACCGAAAAATCGGGTCCGGTCCCGGTCCGGACTCGTTGGACCCGATTTTCGATTTTTTTTTTTTTTTTTTTGGATTTTAAATATTCTATTTGGACTTGTTGGACCTATTTGGACCTGTTGGACCTGTTTGGACCGGTTGGACCTGTTTGGACCTGTTGGACCTGTTTGGACCTGTAAAAATGACTTGGGCTGGCAGTTTTAAAAAAAAAAATACTAAAATTCCGGGTTTACGGTCCGGACCTGATTTTTCCGAGTTTGGACCGGACCGGACCGGAAACCCGGAATCGTCACTTTCCACGGACCGGGGACCGGACCGGAATCTCCGGTCCGGTCCAAAATCCGGTCCGGTCCAAATTCCGGTCCGACCCACCCATGTGAACAGCCCTAATCACAAGCATATAAACTAAAGTCTTAACCACAAAACCAAGTGATGCTTGATGTTATCATTTTAAATTAAAATATTAATAAATGAAAGATATAATTACTCGGGGAGTAGCCTGGCCCTAAAAACTAGTTACTATTTCTTATTCGTTTGTGTAGTGTGTTTTATCAATCTCCAAATATCTATTTTAGTTGAAACATGATGCATGTTACACTGTGGTGCCTTTCAAAATCCATTTTTTTGCGAGTTAATTTTAATCACTCGATTGATCCATCCTTTTTAATTGATATTATTCTGCAAACTAACAATATATTTATATGAAATAATAGGAACATATGTAATACTAGAGCTCTTATTACCCTCACTAAAGGGAGGTCGAAGGTGAAAAATGTTATTGTAGACATATTTTTATTGCCTACACGTGGGATGAGCATGGATTTGAATACACCATTGTGAAGATTTTAGTTTTGAAAATTATTTTGAAAAAGAAGTCGCCAAGTCTTTAAAGGGAGACTCATAAACCTAATTGGATATATAGGAAATCACAGGGACACCTTAGGGACTTATCAAATGTAGATTTCCCCGTCATGACTTCATGATTGGTCAATGAACCAAATATTAAGTTTGGGGGTGAGCATACAAATATGATCAGGAATCACATTCCCTCATTGTTGGCCTCTATTTAATACGATTCAAGTTCTTGTTTTATGCAAATAAACAACCAAATAATATGTTCATGTACTCCAAAAATTAATCTATATTGGTTTATAAAACAAGAAATGACTAATTTTGGGTAATATGTTATGTATGCAATCAAATTACTAGGGTCCTCAATCAATTGTCCAAATTATCTGACTTTAATATTGAAACATTTATTTAGGTCTTGATTAAAAAAATAAGCATATAAGGGTGATGAAAGCAATCGACACATATGCATGAATATATTATATGAATTAGAAATAAAAAATAAGGAAGAGACTAAAGGTTAGAATATACAAGAGCATGATGAAGGAACATGTCCTTAGACATCCCGACAATTACTAAATATAAAAGGAATTATTATAGAGATAATTAATTACGTTAGTTTAGTAATCACATTTACTTGCTACAGAATAAATGTTGGTTAGTAGAATAATATTGATTGTACCTACAACTAAGTTAACCTAATCCTATGAGGTCACACATTGTAGTAACTAATTGAAATAAGGAAACCGGCCAATAGGAGAAATTAGGGTTAGGTTAGGTCTCTCTCTTATTTTCTTCTCCTACTATTATAAAAGGTTATAATAGGAGAGAGGAAAAGAACGTTCTTTTTTACAGTAACATTCAAACTGAAAAGAGAGAGAAAAAACCCTATTATTTCCCTTTGGAAAATCCGGCCACCCTCCCTAAAAAGTAAGAGAGTGAAACTGTTCATCCTCTTCCGTTCTAGCAAACGTGGGAATCAATTGGTGCTCGTGGACTAAGTAGAGGGACATCAATTGCTGTTCTTTGATCTCTAGCACTTGCAATCCGGTGGAAAACACGCTACAAAGGTTGTACATTATTTTCCCTTATAATATGATTCATGTTTATGTTATGCATGCGATCTTGTGATAGATGTTAGGAAATTTGTTTCCTGAAATTCCGCTATATGCATCTATATGTTCCTACAGTGGTATCAGTTTTGCCTAATTCATAATATTCATATGATCATATTATTGTATGCAAAGTTATTATTTTTATTCAATTAAGGAGGATTTATTTATGGCTTGAATTTGCATAATTGATATTTGATATTAATTGATTGGAAATTGTAAATAATTGATTTAATTGTGATTTATGATCAATTTTTTTTATTAAGATCCGAATTTTTAATATGAGGGACGAAATAAATTGGTTAATTCACTCTAAAATTTTCGGATTTTAATAAATATTTTTGTTAGATTTAAAATTATTTCTGTTTAATTCGATTAATTATTGAAATAATTTGTTAACAATTAAAGATTTGATTTTTAATTTGTTAAATAAATCTAATGTTCATCACCCATATAGGTCTAGAATAATATGATGGCTGAAATAATTTGATTATTTTTCCCACTAATTTTCGAATTTTATCATATTATTTCTGAATTTTGGTTAAATTTTATGTTTAATTTGATTATTCATAGAATTTAAGGATAACAATTAAAATATTTGATTTTATTTGCTAAGCTAATTCAGTAGATCACCCTAAAAATTATTTTTGAAATTTTCGGAATTTAAATGTTAATTTTCTGAATTTTTGGAGATAATTTGATTTTTGCCCAAATTTTGAATTTTTGTTAGATTTAATGTTTAATATAGATTAAGCATTGAGAGATCTAATCTTAACAAATTTAAAATTTTGTTTGAGTTTGTTAAGTAATTCATAATTTTTGCCATAATTTTCGGATGATTAAAACCCTAATTATATCCTTAATCTTTAAACAATTGTTGAATAAAGATTAGTTTAATTTTATGTAAATGTTTCATAAATTAAAAGGAAAATCATCCATGGCTGGGTGGCCCACCGGTGGCGGTGAAGCCACGGCGGCTGGCAGACCGGCGAGGCCGACGGAGGGATGCACGACACGACATGGCTAGCCGGTGCCGTGGAAGGATTTCGCGAGTGCTAGTGGCTTTGTGCTGCCGGCGACATCGCGACTGGGTTGGCCGGCGTTTCCTGGTGGAGCTGCCGGAGACCCGTCGGTCAGTGGGGTGTGTGGTGTGCCAGCGTGTGCTGGAGTGTGACCGCCGGCAGCAGTGAGGTTGAACCCGCTGCTCGGGTTCGTTCGTTCTTGCGTGGAAGCCATGTCTTGGCGTTGACCGGCACCCTTGTCTGCTGGTCAACGGTCAAGAAGTCAACTATATATATATAAAAAAAAAATTGTTTTAAGGAAAATCTGATTTTCCAAAGTTGAGCATAAATCCAAAAGTTTCCTATTTTGCAAATTTGTGATTAATATTGATTAATGTCATATGTAAATAAGTAATTGAATTAAAATAATATAGTTTCCTAAATAATTCCTAGCTTAAATTTGTTAAGTTTTATAATTATTATGGAAAGTTGTATTTACTTATTAATTGTTAATAAGTAAATAGATTGTGTTTATTTTATTTGATATTATAAAATGCGTGGATGTTTAATGTAATATGTATGATATTATATTTTGCATGTTGTGACTAGTATGGCCCAAAACTAGGATAGAAAATACGATCTGCGCATCGTTAAATTTTATGTAAATCAAATACGATCTGCGTATCGTTTGTATTTTTGTAATTTAAATTTTCGTTATTTAAATTATAAATGATATGTAATCAAGAATGAAGTTCCATGGAGAATCAAGGATGGAGATCCATAAAGATTCAAGGAGGAATTCTGAAGATTAGTTTTCCTAGGTTTAGGGGCCATACTAGGATCACTTCTAAATATACTTTTATGCATTTATTCATTTATCATGTTTAAATGCTTGCTTAAGTTTATATATGTGTGGTTATTTATGTTATGTGTTCACTTTAAATTAACCAACATAGTCAACTTAGGTCCCCAACATGTAATATTGAGTTTAATTGCTTTTCCAAACAACACCTATAACGCCTTAGATAGTGAGTAATAGGTTCTGCCAAAGCAGGGTGTTGCTCATTTTATCCCGGGATAGTAGGGTGGGTTTTTGAAACTTACAAGTTAATGTTTGGTTTAACTCAACAAAATCATCAAAAGACAAAGTTTTGGGTTTTGAAGCTACTAGATAGGAGTAAACAAGGAGTTGTTAACCTGTCTACCAAGAATTATAATTAGTTATAATTAGTAAAGTGTTTACTTACCTCAACTACTATAAATTAAAGGCAGGGCCAAAGTCCGTTTGATTGTAGTGGGAGGGGATCTTGGTGTTTCTTTATTCAATAGGGGACTCTTATTTTGAATAAAGGGTAGTAGTTAATTAAAAATTGTTTAATTGCTGCTTTCTTGATAAACATTGATTGAATCTTGCTTTATTATTCTTTTGTTGTAGTTATCATGTCTGGTGCAAACAACAACAACCACCCCGGTTTTAATTTGCGCTATATACTCGAAAAGGTTCCTAGAATGGGAAATGGCTGTGAGAATCGTTCTCAGAGCTGAAGGAAGGGAAAGTGTTCTTGATAATCCTCTCCCTAAACCCCTGCTAGACACTGCTACTCCAGCTGAAAGGAGAGCAAGACAAACTATTGAGGCAAATTCTGTGCAAGTAACATGTTTGATGCTTGCTTGCATGGAACCAGAATTTCAAAAACGTTTTGATGGTCTCGGACGCCTATTCCATCCTCCAACAAATTGAAAACTATGTTTCTGAAGAACGCGAGGCCGGGAGAGGTTTGAAGCTCATTGTAAGTTGCTGGAATGCAAGTTGGGAAAAGGAAAACCTGTTGGTCCGCATGTGTTCAATATGATTGGACATTTTCAGATCATGGAAAAATTGGGCTTCCCTTATCCCGCAGAACTAGCAACTGATATTGTGATCAAATCCTTGCTCGAGAACTTTCAAAACTTTCGGTTTAATTTTTACATGCAAGGAGGGAGGCTACCTTGCAAGAGCTGCATGGTATGCTTACTCAGGCCGAAAGGAGCTTGTCGATCGAACCCGAACATAGGGATGTTCTAATGGTTAGGAAAGGCAAGCAATTCAAGAAAAAGGGGGCACCTCGTAAGAAGAACAAGGGCAAGGTTGTTGCCACCGATGATACTTCAAAGCCAAAGGCCACTCCTAAGGCAAAAGTAAGCAGCACTACATGAGTGCTTCCACCGCCATAAGATTGGCCAATGGAAGAGGAACTGCCCCAAATATCTGGAGGATAAGAAGAGTGGTGCTTCAACTTCAGGTATTTATGTTATAGAGATTAACGTATCTACTTCTACTTCATGGGAATTTGATACTGCGTGTGGATATCACATTATTTGTAATGTGCAGGCACTAAAAAGAAGTAGATCATTGAGCAAAGGAGAAGTGGACTTCCGCGTGGGCAATGGAGCACGAGTTCGTCGCTTTGGTCGTGGGAGATTGTAGTCTACTTTTATCTTCCTGGTTTAGTATTAGAACTTTATAATTGTTATTATGTTCCAACTATTACCAAGAATATTGTTTCGATTCCTGTTTTGGATTCGGAAGGTTTTTCATTTCAAATTAAGAATAATTGTTGTTCGCTTATTTGAATGATTTATTCTATGTCTCGACTAAGTTATCAAATGGTTTATATGTGCTAGACTTAGAAACCCACATCTATAACATAGACAAAGAAGAAACCTAAAACAAATGATTCGAACCCGACATACCTATGGCATTGTCGATTAGGCCACATAAGTTCAAAGCGTATTGAGAAGCTTCATAAAGATGGAATTCTCAAATCATTTGATTTCGAATCATTTGATACTTGTGAGTTTTGCTTAATGGGGAAAATGACAAAGTCACCTTTCACAAAGTTCAAGTGAAAAGGCCAATGACCTTTTGGCCCTCATACATACGCATGTGTGCGGACCCATGAGTACGTTGGCTGGGGAGGGTACGGTTACTTCATTACTTTTACCGATGATGTGAGCAGATTTGGATTTGTTTACCTCATGCGGCATAAGTCGGAATCCTTTGAAAAATTTAAGGAATTCCGGAATGAAGTACAAAACCAACTTGGGAAGAAAATTAAGGCATTACGATCCGATCGTGGTGGTGAATATTTATCGCAAGAATTTGGTGATCATTTGAAGGATTGTGGAATACTTTCACAATGGACTCCACCAGGAACACCACGCTTAAATGGCGTTTCGAAAGAAGGAATCGAACTCTACTTGATATGGTTCGATCCATGATGAGTCTTGCTCGATCTTCCTATTTCATTCGGGGATTTGCGCTTGAAACAACGGCATTCACACTTAACAGAGCACCATCCAAAGCAAGTGGAAAAGACACCATATGAAATGTGGATTGGAAACGTTCCAAAATTGTCTTTTCTAAGGATCCGGGGTTGTGAAGCCTATGTAAAACGTTTACTTTCTGATAAGCTTTCACCCAAATCCGATAAATGTCTCTTTGTCGGTTACCCAAAAGAGACTAAGGGATACTACTTCTACAACCAAAACGAAAACAAAGTGTTTGTTGCTCGTAATGGTGTCTTTCTCGGAAAAGGAGTTTATTTCCGTAAAAAACAAGTGGGAGAAATGTATATCTCGAACAAATTCGAGATGAGCAACAAATGGATGAGGTTAACACCTCATCAGAGGCGGCCCGGCATGAAAATGCTCAGGAGGTGGTGCATTCAATTCACGTACCTCCTACCGTCCCACTTGGAGATACTCCGTGCGAAGTCACTCAACCTAATGAGGTAGAAAATTCTTCTGTTGTTCCCCAACGTAGGTCTAGTAGGACCATCATTCCGTCAAAGAGATATATTGATTTCCTTTTGACTGAAAGTTCTGAAATAACGATTTTAGAATCAGAAGAACCTACTAGCTACAAAGATGCTTTGGAGAGCCAAGACTCCGAAAGATGGCTTCGAGGCCATGAAATCCCGAAATGGATTCCATGTCTGAAAACCAAGTATGGGACTTGGTTGATTTGCCTGATGGGGTAAAACCCATTGGATGCAAATGGATTTTCAAGTTGAAAACAGACAAGGATGGAAACATTAGTGTTTTCAAAGCAAGGTTAGTGGCGAAAGGTTTCAATCAAATTCATGGCATTGACTATGATGAAACCTTCTCACCAGTAGCCATGTTGAAGTCCATTAGGATAATCCTTGCGATTGCTTCCTTTCATGACTATGAAATATGGCAGATGGATGTCAAAACCGCTTTCTTGAATGGTTTCTTGAAAGAGGATGTGTACATGACACAACCTCAAGGTTTTGAAGATCTAGAAAATTCAGGGAGGGTATGCAAGCTTAAGAATCCATTTATGGACTAAAGCAAGCATCAAGGAGTTGGAACCTCAGATTTGATGAGGCAGCTCAAGAAATTTGGCTTTCTCGAAATGAAGAGGAATCTTGTGTATACAAGAAGTTAAGTGGGAGTAGTATTACTTTTCTCGGTCTTGTATGTGGATGACATACTTCTCATAGGAAATGATAAGACCATGCTTGAGTCGATCAAGGAATGGCTTAAAAATTGTTTCTCTATGAAAGACCTAGGAGAGGCGAGAGTACATATTGGGAATAAAGATCTATAGAGATAGATCAAAAAGGCTAATTGGGCTCAGTTAGAAAACTTATATTGATAAGGTTCTTGCAAGGTTCAAGCTGGAAAACTCCAAAAGAGGTTTCATTCCCATGCAACATGGCATTGCACTTGGCAAGACTCAGTGTCCTTCAAGTCCTGATGAGGTCAAGCGTATGAGTAATGTTCCCTATGCTTCTGCTGTAGGATCCATTATGTATGCCATGATATACACTCGATCGGATGTTGCATATGCTTTGAGTATATGCAGCAGATACCGATCAAATCCAGGAGATGTGCACTCGGATTGCAAATAAAAACATCCTTAAGTACTTGCGAAGGACTAAGGATAATTTTTTGGTTTATGGTGGAGATGATGATTTGGTTGTTATTGGATACACCGATGCAAGCTTCCAGAGTGACAAAGATGATTTCCAATCGCAATCTGGTCTCATATTTTGTCTCAATGGAGGAGCTGTGAGCTGGAAGAGCTCTAAGCAGAGTACCATCGTGGATTCTACAACGGAGGCCGAGTATATTGCAGAGCTGATGCAAAGAAAAGAAGTTGTTTGGATCAAAAAGTTCATTGGTGAGCTTGGTGTAGTTCCTAGCATTGAGAATGGCATTGAGTTGTATTGTGACAACAATGGTGCCATTGCTCAATCTAAGGAACCCAGATCGCATCAAAGGTCTAAACATGTGCTCAGGAAATTCCATCTCATTCGAGAAATCGTTGGTAGAGAGGATGTGAAAGTAAGCAAGGTTCATACTCGAGGATAATGTAGCGGATCCTCCGACTAAACCGCTTGCTCAACCTAAGCATGAGTGTCATACTAGGTCTATGGGGCTTAAGCATATGGGAGAATGGCTTTAGGTTGTTTACTTCATGTTTACAATTGTAAAGACATTTATTATGTTTTGAAATGTTTATCAATAAAATTCCGTTATTATTTAATTGTTTGGTTTAGTATTAAATAAAATGTCCAAATAATTTGTGTTTTCAAATAGGATTATCGAAAACGTTTTGATATTGGAACCCTATAAAGTGAACTGAAAATCACAATTTATTTAAAGTCCCTAGTCTAAATCACTAAATTGGGCATAAGTGATTTATTTAAAAGACTAGTATATAATTAATTGATAGCGCAGTTCCATGGGCTATGGAGACATAGAGATGTCTGATTGATTATATGGATGTATAGTTGATACATTGAGACTTGACCTACTTAGATTCTAAAAGTAGAATCGAAATCTATATTTAGTGGATTCCTTAGACATGAGTATGTCTTAATAACCACAACATAATTAGTTTAACTTTGACACTGTTAAACGCCGCGCCGTAAAAGGAGGTTATAAAGGCAGTGATCAGGTGGGCTAAGAATTGAGTGGGAATTATGGTCATACAAGAGTGGATAAGTCCTCCTATTAAATAGGAATGGTGTCTGGGCCTCTTGATGAACGAGAACTGGAAAATTGCATGGCCATGCGGAATAGTATTAAAGAGTTAATCCTTATTTGAGCAGTTCGAACTAAAAGATCAAGGAACATAAATTTGAGAATAACATGGTGTTATCAAATTTGGCATTAAGTGACTTAAGGAATTTAGCATTGTGCTCTTATCTTCGGACAAGTGGGAGATTGAAGGAATATGTCCTTAGACATCCCGACAATTACTAAATATAAAAGGAATTATTATAGAGATATTTAATTACGTTAGTTTAGTAATCACATTTACTTGCTAGAGAATAAATGTTGGTTAGTAGAACAATATTGATTGTACCTACAACTAAGTTAACCTAATCCTATGAGGTCACACAATGTAGTAACTAATTGAAATAAGGAAACCGACCAATAGGAGAAATTAGGGTTAGGTTAGGTCTCTCTCTTATTTTCTTCTCCTACTATTATAAAAGGTTATAATAGGAGAGAGGAAAATAACGTTCTTTTTGACAGTAACATTCAAACTGAAAAGAGAGAGAAAAAACCCTATTATTTCCCTTTGGAAAATCCGGCCACCATCCCTAAAAAGTAAGAGAGTGAAACTGTTCATCCTTTTCCGTTCTAGCAAACGTGGGAATCAATTGGTGCTTGTGGACTAAGTAGAGGGACATCAATTGCTGTTCTTTGATCTCTAGCACTTGCAATCCGGTGGAAAACACGCTACAAAGGTTGTACATTATTTTCCCTTATAATATGATTCATGTTTATGTTATGCATGCGATCTTGTGATAGATGTTAGGAAATTTGTTTCCTGAAATTCCGCTATATGCATCTATATGTTCCTACACATGAGTCCTATAAGGATTTACATCATGAAAAGCTTGTTAGTAACTTCAAGAAATTAAATATAGAATTGAAAGATTATGGACCCTCATGAATTATAACTTTGTCGCTTGGGTCTTGTATAATGATCCGCATGAGTAGCAATCTTGAAGCTTGAATGGAGATTGAATTGAAATTGAAGTGTTTAGGAATATGTGTTTGAAGTATTTGAGAGGAATTTCCTAATGTGAAGGCGTGCCAAAATCGAGTGAAAATGAGGCTTTTTATAAGAAAACCGAGATCCGGAAATCACGTTAAGATAAAACAGAGTTGTGCGTCGCATACACGCCCATAGCGAGCCACGTGAGGAGCCTGCGCTCCTCGTAACCCCGTGCGATTGGTGCGGTCGGTTGGCGTTTCTCTATTTTGCTGATTGTCTCAATGTCGCGTGGGACGCATCGGGATGCGCATTGCGCAACCACAAATCTGACCGGGTTTTATTTGTTATTCGAAATTAAAAGATTATCTCTATATTGTATTAAAAATATCATTTGAATTCGAAAATCAATTATTTTAAGGATAAAAATATGATTTTTCATAATATCTTTTAATTTAGAAAATATTTATTAAAATACAATTAATTATCAGGAATAATTAATTGGGCTTTTAAACCGGGCTTGGAACAAATATATAGACTTTAGGTTCTTAAAACAATTTTGTGCTTAGCTCTTTGGATTGATATCCTTTGGACCGGACTAATTAGGACGACGGTACGTTTCATCATGAGGTATTAAAATGGAAAGACACGATTATATGTCTACAGTTACCGTTCTTCAAAAAAGTATGGTTTGCCCATTTTTTCGTTATAATTTAGTCCCTGTGGAAAAAACGAAATGATCGAATCTTCAATAAAGCCTCCTGCACCTTGTTCGATCTTCAAAACCTTATTCCACTCAGACTAAGTTGGTGGGCCTCTGCTTGGAATGACAAATTCCCTTACTCCCCTGATGATCAGGTTGTCAGGAAGCCGCATTATCTAAACTGGAATGGGCTTCGTCAAAAGCCTCTGCAAATTTCAAAATCCATTGAATGGTCTCCTCCCCCTTTCGCTCACCTCAAAAGGAATGTTGATGCATCCCATGATCCTATCCCAGTCCGTTCAACCATTGGCGGGGTTCTACGTGATTGCAAAGGCCGATTCATTTGTGTTTTCTCCACTCCAATCCCCCCAATCGAAATCAATTCAGCGGAAGTATTTGCAATTAAAAGAGCAATACATATTACCATGACATGTGGGCTCCATTTTTCTCAATCCTTAATTATTGAATCAGATTCTGCCAATGCAGTGTCATGGTGTAATCATGTCAAAGGCGGCCTATTGAACCTATGCTTCCCGCTAAACTTCATTCGTGATGCTCTTCACAAGATGCCCCTCTTGACCATCTCTCATAAGTGCCGTGAAGGAAATATGGTTGTTGACGCGCTTGCCAAAAAAGGAATTTCAAGAATCTGGTGAATTTTTAGCCTGGTTGTAATCCCATTGTTTTCCCCTGTTATCTCTCCCAACCTTTGATGTTTAGTTCTTAATTTGGGGTCTTATATCCCCGGAATGTTGTATGAACTCCTGGTAGCGTGTACTAAATTGGGCTTTGACCCGTATCAATGCATCAATAATTATCAAAAAAAAAAAGTTACCGAGGTTCATTTGAATAACATTAATGTTTTAGATTTAAGTTTTGAGGTTTGGTGTTTCTATTTTGCTAGAAGGGCTACTAAAAAAGTTGCACATTCCATTGCCACAGCTTTAACACCCCGACAATTCTCTCTTTTCTAAAATACCTTTTTAATATAAAACATGGAGAATTATCAAAGTATTATCGCCCGTGTGAAAATGTATCGGCTTATTCAGAATTTTGCATAGGAAAACAATAATAATAAACTTTATAAATAAACTTAGTCAACCATAAAGTCAACTTTAAAACCAACCAACAACCAAAGTCAACCTTAAAACCAAATTAAACCAACTATAAAATGTATAACTCAAAAGTACAGAATAATAACTACACAAGCTCTCCAAAATCCTGATCCCAATGATGCATCATCTTCGAACATGTTAGATGGACTATGCACTATTGATCCCTAGAAACTGCTCACCAAAATGGGTCATCACAGGATCAATAAGGCAAAGCCATGATCAACATACACAACAAAAGCACGTAATAAGCAAAGCTGAGTACTACATACTAAACAAGTAAACAATCCTAACATGATACCAATAAATAATAGGCAAGAACAAATAATAACATAATAACTTGCAGACAACTTTCACTGAACTAAACTGAACTAAACTTTAACAACATTCTTATTACTTTAAATGGAATAGTCAATGGACCTAGTTGTCTCATCTAAAACAACCTTCCCCTAAGAGGACGAAATATGGGCGCGACTCCGTATTCCAAAATGACCTACGATATCGAGGAATATTTTAAAAAAATAGGAACAGTGATCAACCCGAAACCTAGAAAAGCCATGGCACGCTCACCATGTACCCCAACTCCTAATTGTCCAACACTTCAGACGTGCACCAGTATAAAGCTATAGCTATCCAGTTTCACTTTACATGATTTACCAGTTATTATTTGTTATGACTCACAAGCAGCACAAATAATAAAATAATCAAACAACCACAATTCTCTTTTTATCTTAGGATTAGGTAAGTGATCACACAACTTAACAATCTAAGATTACTTTCAACTTTAATCCAAACTTTCTTATTTGTTGAACCTAGCCAACAACCAAATTATCTTTCATAGGTAGAAAATATCAACTTACCAAATAAGGCCCTCGGACCTTATAAAGCAATGAAATACAAAAAGGGAACAATGATCAATCATGATCCAATACTAATAAATATATTAATTCCCCCATGTGAATTAATAACAATAAAGTTCCCAACCAACATGCTTGCATCAACTTTCCATACAAACATGATATATAAATCTCATAATATAATCTCATAATCCACATGTTTACACCACAGCATAAAACATGCAAAATCCAACATAATAAATATCACATATGAACTCAACATAGTTCCTATACATGATACTATATAATTTTCCTTCCTTAAATAATGATAATATCTCAATCAACACATAGGTATGTACGTACCTTGTGTAGACAAACTGGAATGCCACTTTAACCAACTTAAAAGTCGCCTAGAGAGAATTCTCTGCCTAAAATAACCAACATAAACTTATAATCAATACTCAAATAATTTCCAGCAACTTTAAAATACTTAAAACCCCTTTTACAAATATTTAAAAGTTGTCCCCATCATTAAAACTTCAATTACTAAAGCTTCCTAGCATAGTACTACTATACTAGTCATTAAAATCCTTAAAACTCCATTAATAACAACCTTTCTAAAATTCCAGCAGCATATAATTATTTAAAACTCCCTTTAAACATACTTAAACATGCTTAAATTCATAAAGACAAAAACTTTCATAATTTATAATAAACTACTAGGTTTTTCTAACTTTCAAAACCCTAGACATTCATGCTTTGATATTTTTAAACCCTATTTTAACATAACAAGTAAATCTGAAATTTTATTTCTTCAATACATAATTTATACAATCTTAGGTTCATAAACAAATCATCAAATCATAACTTTTTAAACATAAACTTATTAAAACAAACCCTAAAGATACAAACTTTGTATTAGATAAAACTTGAGGAGGAAGAAATAACAACCAAACAAAGAGGAGGGAGGAAGGACGCCGGAAAGTAAAGGGTGGCGGCGGGCGGCGCTGCTACTACCGGTAGGGTGGCGCCGGTGGTGGCGGTTGCCGGCGGCTGGTCGGAAAACCGACGGGAGGAGGAAGAAAACGAGAGAAAAAGAAAAAGAGTGGAGAGAGAGAAGGTCGAAAATAAGGGGAGGAAGAGAGAGAAAATAAATGTGTTTAATGTGTGGGGATTTGTGTAAATAAGGGTATTTATAGTTCCCCCATTAGGGGTCCATTAAAGAGTTGGGTTTTGATGGGTTAGTTAAATGAGAATGACCATAGGTTAAGCCAAAAGGTTTGAGCTCCTCACACCCATTTACAAACCCTTTTCTAAATCCAATAAGTGTTTCAAATATTTCAAATACTTTTCAAAGCATGACTTTAATTAAATATTTGACTTGCATAAATCATTAAAACAAATCATTTGACTTTCAAATAGTCAACCTTTGAAGAAATAAATCGTTAAAATACATAAATATATTTAAATATAAATAATTATACATTAAAATATATTTATAAAATCCAATAAATTTACGGGGGGTTACAAAAGCTTCCCTTCTCTTTGAGGATGTAATGGTTTGGATGGAAGATTCCCCCCCTTAGGACATTGTTCCCCTTTGTCCTTGCTAACAAGGATTTCACTTGATTGAATGAATCCTGGATTAATGGTAAGAAAAAAAATTCCTATGAAAAAGCATTTAATATTGTTGTCTTTCTTTATTGATTAAATCTCTCTATAGCAAATTAAAGCCAAATTACATTATATGAATTTAAAAAATAATATCATATGTTCTTATTTAACCCTCGACGATATTTGTTAGCTTTTTCCTTTAAAAGTGAACCGAACATAATTAGATCATTAGGATCAGTTTTTCCTTAAAATAATGCACTAAGAAATTAAATGAAAGCTTATCCACGGGGAAAAGTTTGTTTATATACTTCCTCCGTTCTTTTTCTATTGTAACAATGAGATTTTTACACTATTCAATCACTACCCTTTCACTATCTCTTGTGATTTTTACATAAGGAAAAATATAATCACGTGGGATCTTTTTAGATTCGTCTTAGTTTATACTTTCAAAATATCAAATGTGTATAATTTATACTGAAAAATAACTAAATATATTAATAGTTAAAGTTGTGTATTGGAAAACATGAAAACTCCATTATTGCAATAGAAAAAAAAAAAAACGGATGTAGTATATTGTACTGTTAATATATGGGTATGCAATATTCAAAAGAATCTAGATTCCGGAATCTAGCAGAACTGCAAAAGGGTGAAAAGCAAGAGCCAGATGACAGCATATACAGGAAGAAAGTACGGTTATCACCATGTTAATATGCATGACGCATCCTATGGATAATATTGCCCAATATCCATATTCTTCCTATAAAAGTTATCGACATTCCACATATATTTCACCGTAATAATGTCTTTATATTATTAGGCCTATGAGCTAGATTGAGCAAATTGGCATGTGAAATGGAGTGGTTGAAATTTGCCTGACACTATGCCATGACCACAAAAGATGCTGCTCACACTATGCTAATTGGCATATATTCATAAAAACTTGGAATACGTTTAGTGATCTATACTAATTACTATAGTTAATAGATCAGATAAACGTACATAAACCTAGATGAATAATAGACAGAGTGACTTCTAGCTAAGTCGATCATTATTTTTATATATGAAAAATTGTCAAGAATAAGCTAATCTTTTGGTGGTCTGCTTAAAATAAGTCATACTTTTAATTATTTCAAAATAAGTAAAGCTTTTTGGGGGTGTCTGCTTTTAATGAGTTCAAGTAACCATTGACCTGAACAATAGGTAATTTTTTAATTTTTAATTATATTTATTCCTTTTGTGTAATCCCTCTCCTCTAAACCCTTTTCTTCCCTCCTCTCTCACTCCACCACCACAAGACCACCTCCTCCAGCCTCTCTTCCTCCCTCCTCACCGTCACAACCCAACGATTACCCCCAACTCACCCAACACCACCCACCCGAACCGCGCCACCATCACCACGAATTCGGCATATTCTCCCAACTTAAAGTTCGACAAACTTTCACTTTTCCGACCTTCTTTCTTTCTCCTCCGACCTTCACTCCCTTCTCTCTCACCTCGATGATCGCCGTGAAATTAAGTCTGCTCTTGATGAGATTCAATCCGCGGTCGCTGAGTTGGAGGTGAAGAAGAACCAAGCTTCGATTTTAAGGGTGATTGTTTTGGGTTTTTTATTGCTCCGGCATTGGCGAGGCTCGTGGAGTTGAGCTTTGTGCGGTTTTGGAAGCCATGGATGTAAGTTGAGGAAATGCCATCTTCGATGTCATTTGACGGCGTCCCTTACACTGCTCTTCCTATCGCTACCATCGTCTCCGTCGCTAATGACATTCTCATGCTCATCTTTGGAACGAGGTTAAATCTTATGGAACTGGAAAAGCCATATTGAAGGAGTGAGATAAGGCAACCCTAGAGGAGGCTTCGCATGGTGTGAGAACAATAGAGGAGGAGGTAGGGAGGTTGTGCTTTTGGGGTAGGGATGGCAACGGATTGGAGATGGGTCGGGTGGAGCTCATCCGCGCCATCAGCCGCGACCCAAAACTCCATCCACACCATCCATCACCCGCCAAAAATTTCACCCATATCCGCTTCACCCATCATCCGCGGGTGAAGCGGGTGGGAAACGGGTGATACTAGGAACAAAAACTATTTTTTAGACTTAATAATTTTAAAGAAATTAATATATGAAAAATTAATCATAGTCTCATAGATTAACATAAAGTGACAAAATATCAATCTTATTACACACCGGAAAGTAAATATAAGTATTTTTTTTATCCCTTACAAAAATTAAGTATTTTTTTAATTACCTTAAATGACACGTGACAGTAAAAGATAATTTTTTTATATCATATGGGTGGATGGATGGAGCGGGTGATGGATCCGAAAAAATATCATCCATATCCGACCCGACCCACCACCCGATCCATCCATCACCCCCTAGTCCCTCGCTTCACCGCGGGTGATCACCCATTTATTCGGGGAGGGTGGGTGGATAATTCACTCATCCATGGATAATTGTCATCTCTATTTTGGGGGTAGCTGTTTCGGGGGTGGGGTGAAATTTCAAGGAGTGGCGCCATGGCAGTCTGATTGCTTGGGAGAGAGTGGTGGTCCAAGTGGAAGAGTAAGGGGATGGGGTTAGCAGCGTGGCAGGGGAAAGGGTAGAGGAGGGGAATGGAGTTGAACTGGTAAAGGATAGGTGAGAGAAGAAGGGAAGAAAAGTTTTTTTAGTTTTTTTATAAAAAATTAATATTTAGAAATAAATTAATATTAAAAATTGAAACCAATTAAATGATGACACATGGACTAGTTACCTACAATAACATGTTGTTTATCTGTTGAACTCATCAAAAGCAAATACCCTAAAAGCATTGCTTATTCTGAGTTAATCGAAAGTACAACTTATTTTAAGCAGGCAGCCCAAAAGTTAGCTTATTCTTGAGAATTTTTCCTTTAATATATATATGTTGCATCTAGAGGTGTCCATTCGGTTCAACAGTTCAATTCTGGTTTTATTCAAACTGTTCAGTTCATATCAGTTCAGCTCAATACAGTTTAAAATACCAATAGTTTAGTTCAGTTCAAACTTTCGTTCAGTTCAGTTGGGTTCAGATAAGATTTTCTGATCAGTTGAACAGTTCAACGGTTAGATCCATGGCAGTTTACCACGTAACCACAGTTGCATTCAGTTCCGGTTTAGTTGAATTCGATTCTTTGTTGAATTCGGATTATACCCGATCGTTCAAAGCATTTTAACGGTTCTATCCATAGCAGTTTGACATGTCGACAATTATTTTTAGTTTCGATTCAGTTAATATAAATTGCAGATTATTTCGGTTATACCTGATCCATTTACGGTTTCATTTACAATAGTTGAGCATAGATTGATAGTTGTTTTCAGTTTTGGTACGGTTAGTTTCAGTTCTTCACAGAAATCACAGCAATTTTTGCCGGGAATCATATGGATCGGTTATACTTCCCGGTTAAATTCATATCTTGACAGAAATGACACTTGTTTGGTTAAATGAATGTAACTGGATAGACTATTTCAAGATAACAATACTCCATTCAAGTCAATCGTCTCTAAGTGAAATTCATATTAAAACTCAAAAGATCTAATTGAACTGAAAGAAGTTGATATTGGATTAGTTTAATGTATCAATGTAAGTAGATAAGCTAATTCAATATAATAATACTCCATTTAAGTTCATCGTCTTTAACATAACAAGTAGTCACTATCAAGTATCAATCAAAGAAGTTCATATAAGTCATCAGGGGTGGATCCAAGATTTCTGGTGAGGGGTAGCGTAATTGCGCGCTACTAAATACGAAAAAAGTAAACAAACCATAACTACTAAATTCAAAATTTTACAAAATCCATATACATCTACTTCAATAAAAGAAAACTACAATTGTTCACGATGATTCTAAACTTTTGGAACCGACTTACAATCGTATGAAGTTTTACTTTATTTAAAGAATATTACCATTATTCACAAGGAAAAATTGTCAAGAATAAGTCAACCTTTAAGCCATCCGTTAAAAACAAGTCAACCTTTTGATTATCCTTGAATAAGTCAACCTTTAATACCAATTTGTTTTTAACAAGTCCTTGTCTGTTGTTAACTTATTTAAACGCTGAAATATGATATGTGTAACTCTTCGAAGGGATGAGAGAGAAAACAACAAGAAATTAAAATTTACAAAAAAGAAAGGAAAAAGTCATATTATTTGTAATTTAACTTGTTTAAAATTGATAAGTACTAAAGGTAGACTTATTCAAGAAATAATCAAAAGATGACTTATTTTTAGCGGACGGGATAAAGGTTGACTTATTATTGACAATTATTCCTATTCACAATAAGTTTTGAAATTTTCGAACCGATTTAGAATAGCATCAAGTTACATCTGAAAACAAAATCAACAACACTAAATTTATACCCATCAATAATAATTCGCTAATAATACACTCAATTAAAATTCACTAACAGTTCCTTTAAAAAAATCACTAACAATTCATAAAAATCATAATTCACTAACATGTTACACAATTAAAAATTCAGAAAAACCATAATTTACTAGACCCTCACACAAATTACTCCTATAGTTCACTGACATTATATTCACACAAAATATAACCCTTCTAAAATTCACACAATTAACAATTTATTGACAAATTACCAACTCTAAATTCATAAATTCATAGAGCCATAAACTTCCATTGGATTCCCAATCATAGAGCCAGAAACATCACAAATTGCCATACAATTATTTAACTTCCCTTTTTTAGCTAAATCATCCACCATTATCTTCCATTGAAGCTTGGCAACTTCACCACCATTTTCATCATCATTAAATGACGAGATAATCTCATGAGGAAGCAATGCTACATACTTTCCCTTTCCCTTTCTGTGCTCTTTCTCTCTTTTTAAAGAGAACTTAATTTTTTTTTTTTTAAGAAAACAGGGGTAGCATCTGCTACCCCTTGTGACTTAGTGGCTTCGCCACTGTAAGTCATATCATTATGCTATAAGTTCACTTAAATAAATATATAATAAACCTATTATTGTCGATAGTTGTATAAATAACATTATAAGAAGTCTAACTTAAGAAGTACTAATAACCATTGAGTTGTACAAGCTAGTAACTTAACAGGAGACATCGAATCTGAATTTTTTAATAATATAGTGTGTTAGGAGTATAACATATAGGGAGGTTTGTTATTGTAACGCATTGCATATTGACAAGATCTTAATCGACTAAATCTTATTGCTTATTACCCAAATCTTGATATGAAGCAGAAATTTGTATAATACATGGTTTATTACAACTTATATAAGTGTACTTAAGTGAATATAATCAAATTTATTATATACCTAAATAACAATTATATGCTATAATAAGTTTAGCTTAATAGAAGTAATAATCATAGATCAATATATGTTAAATTATATAATCATACTTGATAGAGACTACTTGTTATGTTAAAGACGATGAACTTAAATAGAGTATTTTTATATTGAATTAGCTTATCGACTTACATTGATACATTAAACTAGCCCATTAGCTTATTGACCTACATTCCATTTCTTTCATAGCGACCATTCTCTTCTTTATCCTCCTTTTTTTTTCTTTTAGTTTTCATCACTTTATTAGTGTTCTTTTCATTTTGTATATCTGTGTGAAAATTGTCTACTGAATTGCTGTCGGCGGTGAATTTTTAGGTAATTCCTCTTTTCCTCTATCTCTTTCTCTCTCGCTCTTTCCTCTCCCGAACTCATACCAGTTATTGCTTCCTTAAAACCTAATTTTACCTCAAATATGAAATTTTCATTTGTTTACTAATCTAGATCTAGGTATTTGGCTGAATTTTGTTGTATTGTGTGTATGGCGTTCTTCATCTAACATTAATCTCTTTCTCTCTCCTCTCTATTCTTAGCTTATCGATGTGATTATAAAATGTTAGTTCCTTTTTAATTTTAATTTTTGTTATTATGTTCAATTTATTTTGTTAATCATTTAAATTCATTTTTTTTGTTAACGCTTTGCCAAATAAGCTTGTTATTGTTTGTGCCGGTAGTGTAGGGTGTTAATAAGCTAGGTGGCTCGCAAAATATTCGAGCTCAACTCGGTCAAAACTCTGCTCGAGAGTTCTATTCGGCTTCGAGATCGGCTCGAAAGCTCGCAAACATGTTCAATAATTTTATGTTACTATTTTCTATTTTGATTTTTAATCCAACTTAAACCTCAATTGGACTCCACTTAAAAAACACGAAAGGGCCTACATTATAACATATGACAGTAAGGGTGTACACTGGTCCAGGATCGGACCGAAATCGGCTAGACTGGTGGACCGGAATATGGAAAAAATTTCGGTCAGGTCCGGTTGGACCGGAATCTTTTATTTTTTTTAAAAAAAAATCATTTTTATTTGATTTATAAATTAGATACATTAAATTTTAATAACGATATTCGGTAATAAATAACAGGTTTTTAACTTTCTAATTTTTTACCTTTTAAACTTTTTATCATATAAACCTTTTTTTTTTCTGTGGACCGAGGATCGGACAGGAATCTTTGGTCCGGTCCAATCTGATCCGGTACAAATTCCAGTCCGGTTCAATCTGGTCCAGTACAAATTCCGATCCGGTCCGATCCGATCCAGATTTCAGTCAAACCCTGGTTTTTGCACCGCCCTACCTATGAGAACTTAAAAACACAAATAAGGGTTTGGAATTTTGGATGGATTTTGGACTCCACTTATAGTGCTGGAGCATGCAAATTATGCTACTGAAATTCTCAATGCGAGTCCAAAAACAAAAGGGTCAGCAACCCAGCCCACTTAAAATTTACATAGTAGTATTACTCAATGAGGAATATAAGTAATAATTAACAAAAAAGATGAGAACCATAATTACGCACGGGCCACAGTAGTAAGACACACATCGCAATTCGCACAGCACACTACACACGGACGCACCTGAGAACTTGCGCTGCATCATACGGCTGGCGAGCGGTGGGGTTATTGGCGGCGTTAAGCGGGGATCGTGGTGGACTAAATATAATAACAGGTGAGCATTCTTTTTGAGTTAGAATTTCAAGAATAAATGAAAGGGTACATTTTTTTCTCTATTTATTTGATGTTTAAAGTTTTATATCTCTGGAATTTAAGTTTATAGGAACTACCTCAAAATCCTAACCCAAACTAATACTTCTATGTGACACCGTTTTGGGTTTTTGCCTCATCTCCTCATCAAACTACACCTACACTTCTTTAATTAAGTCTTGTGCTGATGTTCAACCGATTAAATTGGACAAACATGTGCATTCACATGTTGCGGTCAATGGGTTTGGTTCAATGTGAAATTAGATTGTTTGTGTTTAAGCTTCTTTGGTGAATGTTAAATGTGCTGAGCTTGGTGTTGCACGTAAGGTGTTCGATAAAATGCTTAAAAAAGTATTGTTGCTTGGAAATCCATGATTAATGGATATGTGCAAAATAGGTTTTCTAAAGATGTTGACTTGTTTATGGTTCTGTTTAATTCTTGGAACATTTTTAAGTTTGATGATTATATAATCTATAGTATATTTTAACTACGTTATGTTTAATCGATCAATGTGTAATCTTTAATCTCATCCATTGATCAAATTGATAGATATGTAAAATCCAACAAAGATAATATCACTTCATCCCATCCATCAATTATAAACATATATGGTTTTAACCTCATTGACACAACAGCATGCAAAGCACTGATCCCAACCGTCCGATTCAAAGAGATGAACGGTTCACAACCAATCCTCTTCTATGGCACCCTATCTCTCTCATCGCATATGAACGTAGTGATAACATCGCGATTCTATTGGATTTGTTTGGGTATGGTTTACGGAGCTCATTTTGTCGGGTTCAGTAAAATAAATCTCACTATAAACAAATTTTGCAATCCTTATCTTTATTAAAATGTTTTATTATTTGTTTTATTTTCTCACATCTGAAAATTCTCCAAAATTTACCTCAATTATAAAGTGTTCATTTGTTCACTTATCTAGATCTAGGTATTTGGCTGAATTTTGTTGTATTGTGGATTTGTGCGTTATAGTAATATGTCGATATTTAGGTTTTTGAGTCAATCTGACTATGTGAGTTAAATTGTTAGTGATTGAATTTCATCTATCTAGATCTAACTATTTGGCTGAATTTTCTTTTGCCTTAATCTGAACTTTCGTTAATTTCAAAAAAAGAAACTTCGTAATATATCTAATTATGGAAAACTATGGAATGTCTGCAATAGTCTGAAAGGTTAACATTTTTTTAGAGATATTTATAGGATTTGATCAGAATGTAAATACCTAGGAAGATGTGTAAAGTTCTCAATGTTCTGGGATTTTGAATATGTCGATAACAAGTTTAATAAAAAAATTCAAAGTAAAATAATTGGTATGAATAAAGAGTACCATTTAATCCGAATAATAACAAATCGTTTTGCTTACAGTTTAGTTTCAGTTCAATTCAGTTTAGCTGAGTTTCAGTTGAAATCAATTAAATTCAGTCCAGTTCAGCTGATTTTCATTTTCAGTTCAAACTAATCCAGTTGATTTCAGCTTCGGTTTCAGTTTAAATCAGTTTCATTTTAAATCAGTTTGACTACAGCTCAATCATTTGATCAACTTTTCAGTTTCTTGCAGTTATTTCCTGTTTCTGTTCGCTTTCAGTTCAGTTGAAGTTCGGTTTCAGTTTTTCATTTTCAGTTCAGTTGCAGTTCAATTTTTCCAGTTGATGTCGGTTACCAGTCACTTCAGTTCAGTTTAATTTTCAGTTGGTTCCAGTTCAACAAGCAGTTCATCAACAAATTGACAGCTCTAAACACCAACATAATCAATGTCTGCTTCAACACTGACTCCCAACCCTCTGCAAACAATCTCCACTCAACTTCATTGTCTCTCTCATATCTCATCTTCTCGAATTTCATTCAATCGCAAATCAAAACTTTCATTTTCCTCAAAATCCCCTTCAATTCTAACCTCATATGCAGCCCTTTCGGACCCTTTTGTACTCCAAATTGCAGAAACCTTTGAAGATTCTCTCTCCTCTTCATCTTCAACCCCCTCAACTTTGCATAAACTAAGGGATTCTTCCTCTGAATCCCTCCTTGCTCTCTCATGGCCCACCAGAAAAGATGAACCTTTCAGATTTACTGACACTTCCTTCATCAAATCCTCTGAAATTCAACCTATTTCTAACCTACCTCAAGATTCTGACTTTTCTGAGATTTCTTGGGATACCCAATTGCCCTATCTCACTATAGTTGATGGGTACATTGTGGATTCTCTATCCGGATTGTCGGGTTTACCCGAGGGTGTGTTTGTGGGGAATTTGTCAAACCTATCTTCTGAGGGTATTGTGAAAAGGGTATCTCAATATTTGGCCAATTTTGTAGGGGATTTGTTTTGGTCCCTTAATGGGGTCGGAGCTCCTGATTTGGTTGTTGTTTATGTGCCTGAAGGGTGCCGGGTTGAAACCCCCTTGCACTTGAGGTATTACTCCTTGAGAGGGAGTGAATTAGGGTCGAATAAGTTACCGGTTTCGAACCCAAGAGTGTTGGTGTTGGTAGAGAAGGGAGGAGAGGTGGGTATAGTTGAGGAGTTTGTGGGTGAAGATAGGGATAAGTGTTACTGGACAAATTCTGTTCTTGAGGTGATCATTGGTGAAGGAGCAACAGTTAGCCATTCTTATGTTCAAACACAATCTTTGGGAGCTGCACATGTAAAATGGACTTCTGTTAGACAGGTATATTTCCTCTGCTTTTACAATGTTATTGCTGTTTTGGATGATGGAAAGTGGTAAGGTATTGTAAGGTCACACCTCTATAGAAATTTATGACTAGTTGCACTAGTATGTTCGAGTAAGTGGCACTCATTGTGAAATAATTTGGTGGCTATGGCCTCAATTGAGTGGAGATGGACGTAGCTTCTTTATTGCCAACATTAAGGTCAAAGGATTGATGACTCTGTACCCATGGGAGTTGGTTGCAGGTTGAGAATTGATCTATGAAATGTTATTGAGTGAAAAAAAAGAGTTTTTCAACGTTGTACCCTTGTGTGTTTTTCGGTTTCTACATTGTACCCTAATCTTTTTAAAATTCTATACAATACCCATAAACATACATTTTCTAATGCATAGTGCCCCTAATGCTATTTATACGTCGTTAATTTCGTTTACTTCTTTTGATGTAGTGGAACTAATATAACTTATACATAGTTTAACCCTTGGAGATAATATTTACAGATTAGATTAGTTCCACTGGATTATAAAAAGTAAATGAAATTAATGACGTATAATGAGCGATAGGGGTATTATGCATTTAAAAAGGTAAGTTTGAGGGTACTGTGCGAAATTTTAAAAAGGTTGGGGTACAATGTAGAAACTGAAGAAACACAAGAGTATAAGATAGAAAAACCAATAAAAATATGCACTTCAATAAGGTTGTAGATATTAAAGTTTGTTGAGAATTGATGAAGTTGTAGTATTGATTAGACAAAATTCCTTTTTTAGAGGGAAGTATGTTCCTGTAATCTTATGAGATGTGTCATGGGAAGTTGCCTATCTTTCTTTAATCTTGCGGCTCGTTTGGTAAATGGTAATAGAAGGTGATAATGGTAATGAATCCATATGTAATTTTATATGGAAAGTCTCATGTCAATGTCTATGGCAAGCAGCATTGCTTGTCTAAAGCCAAATTTGTGATTTTCCTTCATAAAATTTCGTTACCACTTTAGAGGCTAAATTAGGTGGGAATGACTTTTTTTTTGAAGAAAATCACATTTTTGAGGACAGATTCCATTTCCGTGATACTGGGCAGGGAGATTTTCCTTGCAAATTATTTATGATTGTATCATCACTAATGCCATCCAATACAACCAACCAAACAAGCTATAAGCTTTTTCAGAATAGATGGTTTCATAGGGTTCTATCAAAAAAATAAAAAAGAGATGGTCTCACATGGTCTCATTGTAGAATGAAAAAATATTGTACCAAAAAGTCCTAATTGCCAGGATTTTGGTGTTGATTGGTAAAAGCTTTTGGGAGCAATTTTTTTTTTTTTTACTATAATAAACTCAGGAGGTTGTGTATCCAAGAGATAATGAGTGGACAAAATTGGTTAAAACCTGATTATGAAACATATTCCAATCTAAGACTTTGGTTTTTTCATCTTATTTTTACTTTTTTCAAGGAGATTAGGTTCAGACAAGTTAATGGCTAATAAGTTTAGATAAGCTAAGTTGAGGGCCGATGATTTTGACAAGTTAAGTTTACGGCCAATAGAGGCGATCCAAGTTCAATTTACAACTACAATAAGGTATATTCCCTGCGTCCCATAATAGACTTCCCATTTAATTTTTGTACAACCTCCAAATTCTAAGTGTTTTAACGACTTCATGGAAAGATGATACTCCCTCCGTTTCTTATTGATGTTCCTAGTTGGAATCTTTGCACTATTTAGAATAACATAGAATCTTCTAAATTTTCTTAATAGATAACAAAAACATAGTCATGTGGGGTCTTGTTTGATTCGTAATTAGTAATTTAATAATATAAATTTTTTATAATTTTTACAAATATGTAATTACATATATTTTGTAGTTCAATATGTGCATTGGCAGATGTGCAAAGTCAATCTAGGAACAACAATAAGGAACGGAGGGAATTTACACAATGAGACAAATCTAACGAGATCCCACATGAACATAAATTTTTACTATATATTGGTGAAATTTATAGTCAAAACTTTTACAAGATTTGACTATGAATAAAGCCAACAAAAGATTGATTAGGAACAGGGGTAGTAATAAGTTTCAATAAATTCATTTTAGGGCAAATAAGTTTAGATAAGTTAAGTTCGGGGCCCAATAAGTTCAGATTAGTAAAAACAAGGTGAAGAGAAAACATCTCAAGTACGCAAAAATTTATTGGCTACCGGTGAAGGTTGAGATAATTTGTGGAGAGTGTGCTTCTATTTATTGGGATTAAGTTTTTTGTGAATAGAAAGTCTCATTAAGTTTTTTGTGAATAGAAAGTCTCATCTATAACGAAAAATGCTGCAGCAAAGAGTCCTTGTCTATAGGTATTGGTGTTGTTACTTTACATGGATGCAATAGTAAGGGATATATGGAACAAGTAGAATTTTTTTCCAACGAGCAATTTATTTATGTAGAGGCTGTATGGTTAGGAGATATCAAGTTGACAATATGGGCTGAAAGCGGCTTATGAAAATCCAATCCCAAGAGGCAAGAAATCTGTTGGCTGCTTAATGAAGATTGAGATCTATTTGTAGATATACTTGTCTAAACGAGTGATTTGGAGGAGTGTGTGTTATGCTATTTTGGAATCTAGAGCTTATACGAATAAGACTTGTGATTAGAATGAAAGTGAAGACAATTTGTATTGACTGGGGGAGGTCATACAAAATTGTGTATATTCCTGGGTATTAAGACATTTCATCGTTGAATAGAGAATTACATATATTTCCTGGGAACAGAATTGCAAAAACCCATGAAAAATATTGCAGCAAAGAATCCTCATTGGTAGTGTGTTTTCTGTGTATATGCAGCAGCTTTGACTGTATCTTTAGTTTGTTTTTAGTATGACTGTACTGCATTGTCACCATTCACCAACAAATTCCATTAACTGCCACAATTTTATTCTTGATTAGTGATTACTGTTATATTTATTTGGTATATCTCTCAATAGAACATTTTGTCAATGTTCTGAGTCAGAATTTGAGTATGGGTATTTTAATTTTTTGTGTAGGACATGAGGAAAGTGGTGTTTTGCAGAAGGAGAAAAACTTGTAAAATATAACTTATTTAATATCTGTACCCCACAGGAATCAGCTAGCACCTATAAGCTTGTGGAAATTAGCTCTGGTGGGAAACTGAGCCGACACAATCTCCATGTTCAGCAAGTTGGTCCAGATACAGTTACAGAATTATCAATGCTGCATCTCTGTATCGATGATCAGACACAAGATCTGCATAGTAGAATAATTTTGGACCACCCACGGGGTTACACCAACCAACTTCACAAATGCATTGTGGCTCATCCACGTGGACAAGCCGTATTTGACGGTAATGTCAGGGTCAATAGGTAAGTTACTTGCTCAGTCTCATCAATCTATTCACTTCGTGCTTGTCATAGAGACTAATCCAGTAAAGGGTTAGATATTCCTCGTATTCTGACCTATGTTGCATGGGTACTTCTTTTAGGTCACGTACTCGTACCCGTACCCGTGTCCGATACGATACGTATCCTGTATGGGTACACGTACCCATTCCTAAAATTTCAAAATCTTGTCGTTTTCCGCCCCCGTACCCGAATCCGAACCCGTACCTGTATCCGTCTCTGGGCAACCTAGATTCTGACATACTAGATGTGGTAATCTTGGTGCTGTTTATGATACTTTTCAATGAGCTGTGCACAGCATAATTTGGCTGATATGGTGAAGCTTTGTCTTTGACTCAAGAAAAGGCAGAGTAGCTAGTATATATTGGTGAGCATCCCAGATATGGTCCTAATACTATTGAAAGAGTTGGGACAAAATTAACTATTAATATTGGTAATACTTTCATGGTTTACATTATTTGAAAAGGCAGAGTAGCCTCGGACTAGTGCCCTTGAAATCCTAATGTTTTCTTGTTCACCTTGATACTGTGTGCGCATTCTACATCATCAAATCCTTTCCCCTAAACTTGCCATAGTTCACGCAAACAAATATGAAGTATGTTTTGAACATCCGTAACCTGGAATCCTTCCCAGCATTCTCGACCCTTGAGGGATTGGTTGTGCTCACTTGGGTGCTGAAGAAAATATGTTATTTTTCCCCCCTTAGGGAGGGTTCTGAAATCCACACCTTAGTTGAATTAGAATCAGGGTTCAAGAATCATTACCATTAGTCTTGAATTCGTAAAGATTTTCTCATCCCGTCGTCTTTTCTTTTTTCTCTTTTTCCGATCATATCCCTCTAAATCCATTCATCACATCAGAATGTCCAAACAAAGAACTCAAGCACTGCCCTGAATAGTGAATACAGACAACTTTGAACATGCTGTCAACTTGTTAATCTTTCCTTTTCTAGTTTTTAAGATGCATGAGTATATAGTCAGCTTATAGTTTTTTGAATTGTAACATAGTTCAGCTGTTATTTGATTCTTATGCCTACCCCTTCTCTTTCTTCTCTGCAGATATGCTCAGCAAACAGATGCAGGCCACCTGACAAGGAGTCTCCTTCTTGTACCTCAAGCAACAGTAAACTTGAAACCCAATCTCCAGATTATAGCAGATGATGTCAAGTGCTCTCATGGAGCTGCTATAAGTGACTTAGAAGACGACCAGCTCTTCTATTTCCAGGCTCGGGGTATTGATTTGGAGACTGCGAGGAGGGCGCTTATTTTCTCATTTGGTGCCGAGGTAATTGAGCGGATTCCTGTTGCTTCCTTGAGGGAAAAGGCAAAGATTTACATTGCTGAGTTACTCAACCCCATGATAGCCAAGTCTACCACCTGATAAGGTTTTCAGCACTCAGCATACACAATTATCTATCAGGATCGTACTATTTTTGACATTTATGTATATATATTATGTATATCAATTTATTTGTCTCCATTGATGTACACATGTGTAATTTTCACATCTGAGCAAAATATGCTGTTTGTATTTAAAAAAATGCCAGTATTTGGATGCACTTGTTTTCAGTTTCCTGCTGTTTGCATCAAGGTGATCACAAGCCATATTAAGTGCAAAATCCTTTTTCCCGCAGTTTTAAGAAAAGAAAAAGCTCCATGCAAAATAAATCGGAAATGGAGAAATAATTCATTAGATGCAAGTCATTAGGTCTAGTTGCTAATTTTCTGTTGGAGGAAACGCCTAAGATCACATAAATTGTGACGTGTTGTCTCCAAGTTTCGCTCTCCAGTGTTCCTCTTCCTATAAATACGAGCAAGATCTCCAATTAAAAATGTCCAACAATAAGGATTTCGTTTATCTGTACTAGAAAGTACTTATTTGGCACTAGTAAGTGATTAATTGGTAGTAGAAATGTTCAATTTAAGAGTTCTTTTAGTATTTAGAAGTGTTTCCATTGTATAATTCTCTTGAAACTTTCTATTGATGCATATGAAGGTATATTTTGCTTAATCAGTGCTAAGAGTTTATTCATCATATACCTGGGAAAAAATGATTTTAATAATACTATTTTAACAATATCAATTTTTAAGATCTTTGTGTTGGTTCTTAGATAGTAATTAATTTTAGTGCTGCAAATTACTCAATTGGTACTTCTGGTGGTACAAAAATGTGCTCTCATGATGCTAAGTTTAATTCTAATAGTAGTATCATTCTTCACAAATCTTGCATTAGAATTAAAAGTGTAATATGTGCATGTGTCAAATGGGGAAGCATTATTACAAACTCTTTGTGACTTACTGGCTTTGGGACTTGGGAGCATATCTCTTGTTACACGAAAACCTTAATTCATAATAGAACGGGTCCATTTTTGGGCCATAACACATTTAATGTTACCAAATTAGAATTTCTAAGAATGAATACGAGGTCCCTTCAAAAAAAAAAAAAAAAAAGAACGAATACGAGGTACTAAAGTACCCATAAAAGACTATAATACCAATACGTACTTCGTAATGCACCTGAAAATTTAAGCACCCAAGAATTGCTTGTAGTTGTAACAATGTAAGTGATTATTCTGATTAATACTACAACAATACTCTAATAGTATTAAACTGTGTGTAATTTGTAACAATACAATGTGCGAGTCCAAAACGAACACCAAGTTTAGTGACCAAGTATTCTCTCTTCTTACAAGTCTCTTTCATGGAGAACACCTACATATTGCCACAATAATGAACCATAATCATGGCAGAATTCGGTCTCCATGTTCTCTCGTCTCATAGAAGAGGATTGTTGAACATCCTCTACAAGACTACAATGAAGGTTGTGTTTCATTGAAATGGAAACTACTCCCTCATTCTCATACTAATGACAATATTTTCTAGATGTGGCAGTCCCATATAATTCACATTTTCATTTTAGACGTAGACTCACTATATATTTTTTTATCGAAAAATATAAATAATAAACCCTTTACACACCTCCTATGAAAGGACCTAAACAATTAACCCACAACAATACTCATTATCTCCAATCAAATTAACTTTTAACATTAGAATAATATAACTCATGTCCCACTTATCTACTTTCAGAAACTCTGTACACAAGAGTATATTGCGATTAATATTGGACAGAGAGAGTGTTGCTAAAGAATTTAGTTTTTCGTATTTTCTATTTTTTGGTTAATAATGGGGTGAAGATGAGCCGTCCACCATCCTTGAACTGGAAAAATCACCAAAAGTGGAATGCCGAATGAAAGATGTCAATATGTATGAATTATGATAGTGGACATTAAACTATAATTTGTGTTGTGCCTTGTGTTGTGTGGCAAAGTCCTATGACATTGTACCACATCTGGGAATCACAAAGCAACATAGTGCTTTATTAGCACCAAGCGGAGCGTAATACTTTGTGTTCGTAAGAAGGAGAGATGGTTGGCATCTCCCCTGACAGGGTCGGGAGTGGCTTTCGAGCATTCTTGTTACCACACATCCGGTTAAGGCTACCCACCTCTTGGTGGATCTTATAACCAAATTTTTTTCCCCCTAAATTTTTAACATTATACTTACTCCGTTCTTTTTCGTAACAATTATCACTTTGCATAGTTTCAAATGTATTACAACAAAATTATTTTTGGTGTTTTTACTCTATTAAGGATTTATTTTTCTATCATAGTCTAGTTAATTAAAGGAGCACCTTTATACTAAACTATCCGTTTTTTTCATTTCCTTAAAAACATCCGGTTACTTTATTTTACTAAATCCATTATTAATTAATCATATGTTTTTCTTCACATAAACTTTTTTTATTTTTATTTTAACCCACCTCTTGGTGGATCTTATAACCAAATTTTTTATTTCCCCTAAATTTTTAACATTATACTTATTCCGTTCTTTTTCGATTGTAACAATTATCATTTTGCATAGTTTCAAATGTATTGCAACAAAATTATTTTCGATGTTTTTAGGGCCTGTTCTCTTCGGCATAAAACTACTGAACTGAACTGAAAACTGAACTGAATGAAATTATAACTAATTCATAGTAATGATTATCATTTAGGAACTGAACCGAATCGAATTGACCGGGCGGGCGAACCGAAAATAAGTTGGGGAGAACAGGCCCTTACTCTATTAAGGATTTATTTTTCTATCATAGTCTAGTTAATTAAAGGAACACCTTTATGCTAAACTATCCGTTTTTTTCATTTCCTTAAAAACATCCGGTTACTCTATTTTAATAAATCCATTATTAATTAATCATATGTTTTCTTCCCATAAACTTTTTTATTTTTATTTTAATGTTATGCATACTCGGTTTTTTTCCCCCTAAATTTTTAACATTATACTTACTCCGTTCTTTTTCATAACAATTATCACTTTGCATAGTTTCAAATGTATTACAACAAAATTATTTTTGGTGTTTTTACTCTATTAAGGATTTATTTTTCTATCATAGTCTAGTTAATTAAAGGAGCACCTTTATGCTAAACTATCCGTTTTTTTCATTTCCTTAAAAACATCCGGTTACTTTATTTTACTAAATCCATTATTAATTAATCATATGTTTTTCTTCCCATAAACTTTTTTTATTTTTATTTTAACCCACCTCTTGGTGGATCTTATAACCAAATTTTTTATTTCCCCTAAATTTTTAACATTATACTTATTCAGTTCTTTTTCGATTGTAACAATTATCATTTTGCATAGTTTCAAATGTATTGCAACAAAATTATTTTCGATGTTTTTAGGGCCTGTTCTCTTCGGCATAAAACTACTGAACTGAACTGAAAACTGAACTGAATGAAATTATAACTAATTCATAGTAATGATTATCATTTAGGAACTGAACTGAACTGAACTGAATTGAACTGAACTGAACTGAACTGAAAATAAGCTGGGGAGAACAGGCCCTTACTCTATTAAGGATTTATTTTTCTATCATAGTCTAGTTAATTAAAGGAACACCTTTATGCTAAACTATCCGTTTTTTTCATTTCCTTAAAAACATCCGGTGACTCTATTTTGATAAATCCATTATTAATTAATCATATGTTTTCTTCCCGTAAACTTTTTTATTTTTATTTTAATGTTATGCATACTCGGTTTTTTTCTATTGCAAAAATTACCACTCTGCATAGTTTCACATCTACTGCAACAATTTCATTTCCGATAAAACTAAAACAACTTTAGTTGACAATATTACCCTTACTTTATTTTACTAAATCCATCATTAAATTAATCATATGTTTTTCTTCCCATAAATTTTTTTTATTTTTATTTTAATGTTATGCATACTCGGTTTTTTTTTCTATTGCAACAATTACCACTTTGCATAGTTTCACATCTACTGCAACAATTTCATTTCCGATAAAACTAAAACAACTTTAGTTGACAATATTACCCTTACTTTATTTTACTAAATCCATCATTAATTAATCAGTTTTGCTAAACTACCCGTCTTTTTCACTTCCTTAAAAACATCCAGTTATTTTATTTTACTAAATCCATTATTAATTAATCATATGTTTTTCTTCCCATAAACTTTTTTTAATTTTTATTTTAATGTTATGTATACTCGGTTTTTTTTTATTGCAACAATTACCACTTTGCATAGTTTCACATCTACTGCAACAATTTCATTTCCGATAAAACTAAAACAACTTTAGTTGACAATATTACCCTTACTTTATTTTACTAAATCCATCATTAATTAATCATTTTGCCTCATAAAGTTGCTTTTACTCTATTAAAGATTTATTTTTCTATCTTAGTCTATTTAATTAAAGGAGCAACTTTATGGTAAACTACCCATCTTTTTCACTTCTTTAAAAACATTCGGTAACTTTATTTTACTAAATCCATCATTAATTAATCATTTTGACTCATAAAGTTGCTTTTACTCTATTAAGGATTTATTTTTCTATCCTAGTCTAGTTAATTAAAGGAGCACCTTTATGCTAAATTACCCATCTTTTTCACTTCCCTAAAAACTTCTGGTTACCACACGTCCGATTAAGGCTGCCCACCTCTTGGTGGATCTTATAACCCATTTCTTCTTCCCCTAAACTATTTAATGTTATGCTTACTCATTTTTTTTTCCTTTTGCAACAATTGCCACTTTGCATAGTTTCAAATCTATAGCAAAATTCCATTTTCAGTAATTTTTTTCCTTTTGCAACAATTGCCACTTTGCATGGTTTCAAATCTATAGCAAAATTCCATTTTCGGTAAAACTAAAACAACTTTAGTTGACAATATTACCCTTTTATTCTACTAAACCATCATTAATTAATCTTTTGGCCTTATAAAGTTGCTTTTACTCTATTAAGGATTTATTTTTCTATCCTAGTTTAGTTAATTAAAGGAGCACCTTTATGCTAAACTACCCATCTTTTTCACTTCCTTACAAAATGTGCCCAAACACATTGTTATAATAGAAAAAGAACGAAGGAGTATTAATCAGGGCGGACACTATGAGTTCTCTGGGTTACATTTTTGAAATAAGAAAATTGTGCAGCTTTCTAAAAAAAGAAATACAAAACGATTATAAACTTTCGTTTGTAAAAATATACTACATCCGTTTCAAATTAATCTACGCACTTCACTTTGGGGGAGAACCAAGGAGAAAATACAAAAGTATGAGAGATAAACTAAAAAGATGGAGAAAGAAACTGAAAAAGTGATAGAGATAAACTAAAAAGTGGGTTAAAATATTAAAAAGTGGATGACATGGGTGGAAAAAGAAAAGAGAGTAGACGTGACATGTTACCAAAAATAAAAAAAACAACAATGTGTAGATTAAAAAGAAACAGACCAAAAAGGAAAGTGTATAGACAAAAAAAACGGAGATAGTACATAAAAAGATAGGGTAGCAAGATGGTTTTGCTTTGAGCGCTAAGATCACTCCCTGAGGGGCTGAGGCGTGACTTCCCTGGGAGTACTCCCAGTCTAAACACACACTTTTTTCTTCTTTCCCCGATTAAAAAAATGGAGCATAATATTTCTTTTCTTCTAAATTCAATAAAAAAATTTCTTGTAATCCTCTTTGTTTTCAACATTAATTCCGAAACCTTTTCTTTTCTTGAAAATTTCTTGAGTTATTCAACATTAATTAAGCCTTTTGCAAATTTTATCTTTTTTAAAAACCTAGCTTCCCCTCTCTCTTCTCTCTCAAACCCTAGCCCTCTACCCCTTCTTCATCGGGTTAGGAAAATGCCATGGATGATTTCATCCATGGTAAGCCCATTTTCCCCTTTTATTTTCAGTTTTTAATTCTTTTTCTTGTTTTGTTTAATAAATTAGTCTTTCTTTATGAGATCTTTTCAAACCTTGTTATGGGGTTTTTAGTTTCTATTTTGGAAATCTTCTTCTCCCCTATGGGAGTTGTGAGTATGGTTTTTTTGTTTTTAGGTATGAAAAATTGTTCTCATTGGTTGAAGTTCGAGACTCAACATGAAGGTATTAGAATCTCGGATGCGGTCAACATAATTCGGTTAAGAATGTTCTTCCCAAACTACATCAGAATGATAGACTTCATCATCAATAGTTGTTTGATTCAGCAAATACAAGGGGGCTGCGCTGTATTGCTAGATCTGGTTCATTGTAGTTCCTTCGAATACGAATTTGATTTAGCTTTGTTTAATTGTATCTTGTTTTTCTTTACTACCTATTGTAGATGCCGTTTGGCTTTCAATTAATGAATTTTCTCTTTCAAAAAAAAAAATTAAGCCTTTTGCAAGACTTCTTGTAATCCTCTTTATTTTTTCCATTAAAGTTAAGGAAAAGCTCTCGAATTCCCCACTTGTGGACTAAATCTTCTTGACAAAACCACGTAAATTCTTGTGTCTTTTGATCATCTTCTTTATTACTTTCTCTTTGATATTTTATTGTTGACTACTGTTCCGCACAAATCAAACACAATCAACGTCTAATTCATAACAACAATTAATAGCGTTAATTATATTTAGTAAACGCTTCTTAAAGGTTGATATGTTGAAAATAGAGATTGAGAATAATGACATTTGCTTCTTCTCTTTTAGTATTTTAGTGAAATAAAAGATGGAATTGGATATGTTAATAGGAAAAAACTTCAAAGTATAACAACTACAAATGGAGGGAGTATACTATATTCCTAGTAGACCTGGACATGGATGGGGTCGGGCCTGTTCATGGGCTCGGCCCGCGGTCTTGGGGCAATGGCGGGCCGGGCCGGGCCGAGCTCAAGCCCGTGAGTGGCGGGTCGTGCCGCGTTAGGCCTGAAATTTTCAGATTTTGTCCACGGGCCTGCAGGCCTTGCCCGTGTTTTATGTTGTTTATTTGGATTCTTGCCAGTTTTAGACTAAAAAACAAAGAGAAGTGGCCTTCAGCCCACGGGATATATAGAGAGCTCGTGCCAGACCGGGCCTGAAATAAAATTTCTTGATCGTGGCAGGCCTATGGACCGGACCGCGTGCTGGCCCGGCCATGCCCACCTCTAATTCCTAGTATCAAAATTCATGTCCCTTGACACACCAATTCATGCAATCTCACTATATAGAAGTACACATGACAATTTCGGATAGCTTCAACATGCAAATCGAAATTATTAGCATGAAAATCACACTTTATATATAGAAATAAAACCACCCCACACAACTTCAATGGAAGTGTGATTCTGTTTTAAATTCCTAAATAATATTATCTTAAAAATGCACTTAATATTTACTGGACGAAAGTTTTTACTACATGACTATTAGACTTACAATGTTATATGGTACACATATTGGACAGTATAACAAAGTTACATTCATAAGATGAATATGGCGGAGACGTCTATGCTAAGTTGGATGTGTGGACATACAAGAAAGGATTGATTGAGGAATGAGATAATTAGGGGGGAAAATAAGGGTTACATACTTACATCTATTGAGAACAAGATGAGGGAGAATAGCTTAAGGCGGTTAAGACATATCAGATGAAGACCATGTGATGCATTAGTTAGAAGGCTTAAAGAGAGGCAAAGTATATAAAGGGTAGGGGAAGACTTAAGAATTACGGATGAGGTTTTTGAAAGTGATATGGGTGTACTTGGGATACAGGAAAATACGGCGTTGAGTATTTAATGGAGGAGAGAATCTATATCGATGGCACGACTTGACTTTTTATTCGATCCTTTTGATTACTTTTACTTTACTTGTGTTTTCCAAATTTTCCCCCCTAAAACATTTTTTATCCATTCTCCGTTTATGGTTTTCTCGAAAAAATTGCATTTATTTTTCTCTTTACCAATTTACCTCTTTGATGGAACCTTCTTATATTATTTATTTATCATATTTTTTGCATCCTCATATTGGAATTTACTTTACACCTCATTCCTGTTTTTTTGGTTCCTTAAATATTATCCCTTCTTGCTCCTCTCATACTATCTCATTTGTCTTTGTATAAACTCTTCTTCCTTCACTTTTATTATTTTATTTGTCATGAAAAGATTTCTTAAGACAATTCATGTTAGACGACCCCCAAATTATTTTAGGACTAAGGCTTTATAATTGTTGTTATCTATTCAACACTTATTACTAAACCTTGGAAGTTAGACACTAGTAAGACTCCATATCTCATAATATTTACATATATTCAACTACTGTAGAGACAAAGTATCCATATACCAGATCCCCTTCAAATAAGAGGAGTTAAAACTAGATCTGTCAAAGACAATCTGCTTTGTTTGTCCTTATAGGTTGAACTTCATACAATTAAATACTAATATGTTATAAACTTGTACCTACACCCGAGGAAAGAAGTCAGACTTTAAAATCCAAAACAATCCGATCCTAGTTACTTAATGCACGTGATCATCTCCTCTAATCGTAATTAATCAAGATTAAAGTCATTCGTGGGCAATCCCATGGATAATGAAAGAATAAAGTATATACTTAGATGATAGTCGTGGATCTTCAGCTGTATATCTCGCTCCCAATGTGTAAAGGAATTTATAACTGTCAATTGTCCTACATTTCACTGTTTCGTTATTAGATTATGAAAATTTACCACCTCAACCATTGATAAGTGTTATATTCCGTATTTTAAGACTGCAATCTCTTCATTTAAATAAATCTAAACATATTACTTTAGCTAATTAGCCCTAATTTCATTTTATATTTATACCTGATGTGACCTAATCAAATTCTGATAGACTTTGGTGGACTGTAAAATTACTTAATTTGAAAGGTGAAAATAGCGTACCCAAAATACTTGTAAAACCAAGTTTTTCTCCTTATACGGCCAGCCGTAAATTTAATGATCCTTTTTTTTTTTCACCAAGTGTCCAACTGATCTTATCTAAATCAGTACCCCAGTGGTGGTCCTTGCAGGTGATGGCAACTACACAATATTAATAATAACGCATAAGACGTCACATTGTCACTAGTCCTTCCGCAGCTAATGAGATCGACGACAAATAAAGCAACCAATCGAATTGAAAAAAGGCAATTAACAAATATACAGCTACATAAAATAAAAAAATCCCCCAGTTTTTTCCATATTTATAACTTCCTCATTTTATCATTTCACAGTGCACATCCAACCTACAGCTAGATTACTCACATTTAAAAAAAAGGAGATAAGTGTGGCAAATGAATTTATTTGGTTACAGTAGTGGACCTTGTCTTCCTCAATCTGCCCCGGGTAACCCGAATTGCTTCTTCCATTACTGTCTCTTCGGGCGAGGGTGGAGCCTTTGCCCCCGAAGACTTAGCTAGTGACTTTTCAGCCTTGGTCGGGACTGCTTCGATCTGCTTAGCATTCGCATTGGTAGCTGCTGATTGGCTCGAGCTCTCTGGTGCATGAGGCATTGATACCACCTTCTTTAGAGGGCTAGGGGATGGTGAAGGAGGCGCAGGAGCAGAGGTAGATGGTTCTTTGGCAGAGGTGAGCTCCTCTACCATATCATAATCTTGACTGGAAGATGTACTTGAAGTAGGAGAGAGTGGCTCTTCATCCTGCAGCTGTGTAGTAGTTTGCAATCTTGCAGACGGTTGGCGAGCAGCAGCAGGGGTAGCTGCAGCAGCAGCAACAGTAGCAGCAGCGGCGGCTGCAGCAGCGGCTACAGAAGGTTGGCGAGTTCTTGGAGCTGGTTGCTGTGGCTGCAATTCAAGCAGAATGCATGTTCAGGAAGAGGTCCAATTTTATGTGGTTGAGCAGTATAAAAATAAAGCAAGTAAACCAAGAAGAGCCAGCATCAGATTGCTGACAAGGATTACACTATCAGATGCGCTTTTCCTTCAACTCAGCAAAAAAATTAAGCAGATATTGTTAGTTAGAAATATACATAAACAAATATCTCCAGATATGCCCTACATATTAGAAATCATCACAAACGAGACTAGCAACTTCTTGATATCGAGACCAAAGCATTGCCCATTACAAATGTCGTCACATAACCAGAAAATTGCCCATTTAATATACCATCAGAAATATTGTGCAACGCATAATTCACTTTTATGTCACCTTACGACTGAGAAATCCATATATTATTAACCACAGAGTTCAATGGAACTGACAGCTAATTGCCTATTCGAGTGCTGTCAAGAGTCCATAAGACTCCATATTGAAGAGTTTGATGATCAATCAACAGCAGTACCAATTTGATCGACACTCATCATTCAGATAGGGCAGGTAGAAATCATATGGCGATGAGATGACCAATCACAAGATACTGCATAAGTAGCTAGTGGCTTCCCTGAACGTTCAACACAATCTTTACCTATTCATCTAGCAAATCTTAACTCCTAGTAACCCAAACACACACCAAGGACATCAAGACAAAATGTATGCATAGCACTCAAAACAAGGCTAATGTTCAAAAACTGTGTACCTCGGTAGCAGTAGGACGAGGCCTTGGGGTAGATTGTGCAGCAACATACTGCAAAATCTCAAAGACTCTTGTCTGACCATAGCTTGCAGCCTTCTGACAGTACATGAAAGCCATATCCCCAGCTCTAACTCTTAACTCCACCAAATTGCGATCAATCTCTGTCTCGTGCTTTGAAACATATGGTTTGAAAAAGGAATCATACACATATGTCGTTCCCTGAAACAAAATAATCAGTCGCATAAGAACGAGAAACCAGCCATTAACAAAATCAAACAAATGAAAATACATAAACAAAATTATACCTTTGTCCTAGGGTACCACAAGTATATTATGAAAGCCAATTTAGCCTCACTGTACATGGGAAGCCTAAAAAGCGGAAAGGTGACCAAAGCATCAATAATCAGATGAGGCATAACACAGGAGAAAAATTCAATTATAATTCCAGCACACTTACCATGAAACAAACGTATCACTAACCCTCTCAAAGACCGTCAATACAGCAACTAAAATCCTGAAATCATGCCCACATACGATATGAAAATCGCGAAAAACAAGTACTGCGCTTCAGATGTATACTAATCAAACAAAAAAAGCAACACAGAAGAAGCAAGTAATATAACTATATAAGTATATACCAATATTGGCACCAAAAGCGAAGCTGCTCTATCTCCGGTTTATTCTTCTCCACCGTTTTATAGCACTCATATGCCGGATAGGCATAACCAAGAATCATCCTGCAAACAGAACAAACCAAATCAATCAGAACCAATTCACACCGAAATCAGAGCTGCGTCTCAAAGTCTTTATAGGCAACTTACACAAGTCCTCTGGTAAGAAAGTTGCCAATCATTTTTGTATTCCTGAAAAACACAAGAAAACAAATGCAAAAAAGGTTAACAAATTAACCAAAAATCACAAAATGAAGACTTCTTACATGTGCAAATATACACGTTTTAGCACCAGCAATAATCTAAAACTTCTTATTTAGAAAATTTTACCAGATGAAGAAAGTACCAAATCATTCAAAGTTCATTGATTAATTTCAATTAAATCTCGAAATTTTAACAATAATCAATGCATTCATTATAAATTTCACAGCAAGTGAGCTAAAAATCACATATCCCATGCAATTAATAACATCAAAATGCATTGAAAGAAAGCCATTTCATAAGAAATATCACGATTCTGTTGCATATTATACAAAAACATTCGAACCTTAAATCGAAAGAAATTACAAATGATGCATCATAAATTAAATCAAAAAAGAATCCATCAATGCGAATACATAAAATCCAAAGCATGAATCATCAAGAATTAAAAAATTGAAACTCCAAAATATCTTTAAAAAAAAAGGTCAAGAAATCAAGAGCAACAAAAAACAAATAATCAAAATAAAGAAAACAAAAGAAAAACTAAATGAATGAGGCATTTTATCGAACACAAAATAAGCGCAACAACAACAAAGAAAAAACAAAAATTAAATAAAAAAACAATCCGTACCTTCGGGAGATAATCCTCACCGATTATTCAAAAATGAAGAGGAAGAGAGAGACTTGAAGAACGTATATGCTGTAAAAAACGAGAGGAGGAGGAGAGAGAAAGTCGGTGCAGGAAAAACTCCGCCGAAGAGCGACGGCGGACCGTTGCGAAGTCGGCGGAGAGAGTGACTGAGAGAGGGAAAGAGAGAGAAAGTATTTGAGGAGAGGGAAAGACAGGCTTTGTTGAGGTAAATGTAATGTTTTTTTGTGCCTGCCTCGGCTTTTTTTTGAAATTTCGCTTCTTGGCTCTATCTCTCTCTTCTTTTTTAGGGTGTTTTTTTTTAGCTTTTTTTTCTGTTTTTTATTTTTTATTTTTGAGCTAGATGATTTCAATTTAGAATAATTTACAGTGCTTCCAAATGGACTATATGACACAAAAGTCAAAAACTGACTATACGATGCGAAAATTGACTATAACATTAAAATTCATTATATACAATCTGAGTATCTCACTATATAAAACACAAAGTATATCATATAATAACTGAATATATAAAAAGTTATTACTTCCTCTATTCCAAAACTTTTTTAGTAGTTATTTAATTAATGTAACACCTTAAAAAAAATATACGCACTAAACCATTTTTCTCTCTCCTTATTGTAAGATAAATATTAACATGATACGTTACAGTCAACTCTCTCTTAAATTTTCATGGCAAAGACAAGTGTTGCATTTGTTTGTAACGGGAGAAATATATTACATAAAAGCTGATTATATCAAATAAAAATTGAATATATCATATAATATCTTGTGTATATTAAATTATTATGCATTGGGTCCAACTAAGTTTTTTTTACTTGTTTTTTTTAGCTTTTCTTCTTCTAGTTATGTTATGTGGATATTCTTTTCTTTTTTTTCTTTGGTGCAAAATGTGGATATTCTTTTGGTTGGGATGAAAATGGATCGACCTTGAATGTTTAAACCG
This sequence comes from Beta lomatogona, assembly GCA_947646795.1. Taxonomy (NCBI): domain Eukaryota; kingdom Viridiplantae; phylum Streptophyta; class Magnoliopsida; order Caryophyllales; family Amaranthaceae; genus Beta; species Beta lomatogona. The sequence goes on from CANSNZ010001411.1 coordinate 330,072, forward strand.
ACGGCTGATGTGGACTATGGAGGATACGGATGGTCGACACTTGGCAGTGTGGAGGTCAAGTAAACGAAAGCCTCTTTCTTAAGGGAGGAAAGGAATAGATGTTGATTGGAAAAGGATTGAATGGATAACTTCATATACGAGTACCTTATATAATTATATCAAAGCAAGCTAGACATTGAATCGATTACAAATTATTCTTGTTCTTTATAACAAAGATAGAAAATTGTTGGTCTTACTTTGAGTGAAATTACAAATTTATCCTTTGGATTCAATTTATAAAATGTAAAATATCTAATAATTAGATATATAGCCTATGTGTGCATTCAACATACACCTGGGTGTACCATGTGCATGGTACACCCAAGGTTATTTTTGGCTCATTTGCTCATTTGAAGCTCTACCTATTATGTGATTATGCTCATTTAGAGGTTTCAAATGAGCAATGAGTAAAAAATTAGCTTTGGGTGTACTATGAGCATGGAACACCCAGGAGTATGATAAAAATTCCCTATAGCCTATATATTTGCAGTGGTGATTCCTTAAGGAAAAAATGAATCAAAATATTATACTATTTGTGCAGAAAAATTCCTAATTCCAAAACGTAGTGGATGAAATTTTATTCATAACAATTAGTTGTTGTGTATCCAACCACATATGTCGTATTTTGAATCGTAAATGTTATATATATATATACATATTGGTAAGATGAATAATCTCTGGGCTGCCCTCGCACAAGGCCCAACTTAAAGGCCTAGGCACTTGTAAGGAGGGGGAATTGTAAGGGAAATTCTCCTTCAAGTACCCCTCACTTGGTGGGATTCGAACCCCTGACCTTGAGGTCATGAGGTGGAATTCCTACCAAGTGAGCCAAGCTAAGCTTGGTATCGTAAATTTTGTATATAGAATAATAAAAGTTGTATATGAAAAGCAGGTTTCACTATTATCTACTAGTTATTGATTACCATGTAAAAAAATGTACCAAGTAAAAAGAGACATCCATTAAGGAAAATGTAGCAAGTAAAAAGTGAGGGGGGCAAATTCTTATATACAACATATGGTATTACCACATTTAGAATTATGCATGAATATCTATACTTGTTCCGAACAAAAATTGTAGAAAACATTTTAAAAGTGTTTTGCTATTCGACGCCATGAAATTTCTTACTAATGCTCTAAATACATATTTTTATATTGTATATATATACCTATTTTCCCTCTTTCTCCCCTTCCTACACTTCCCCTTACCTTTCCTTCTTCTTCCGCCACTTCCACTGGAGCCGCCGCAATCCCCACCAACGACCCTTTCTCGCACCCACTCCACCTGAAAGTTCACCACCATCATCGTAGCTACATCAAAGGAGTTCACTTCTACCAGAAAATAATTTTTGTTATTAAAAAAAGGGATGATTTCTGCCATGGACGCCCCCATCACCGGTGTAGGCATCCATGACAGGCGCTCCACCACAAGTAGAAGCGTCTTTCATGAACGTTTATGCTGGTGGTGGGGCGTCCATGGCAGACGCCTATGTCTCTACCAGTGGTGAAGCGCCTGTCATAGATGCCTACATCGGTGGTGATGCGTCCATGGCAGACGCCTTTGCTTTTTTTTTTAAAAAAAAAAATCCAATAACAGTATAATGAAAAAGGGAAGGGGAAGTGAGGAAAAGGGCTGGTGGTGAGTGTAGTGGTGTCGGTGGCGGCGGCAGTGGCTCCAGGGGTGGTTGTGGAAGAAGAAGGGAAAGGGGAAGTGAGGGATGGGGAGAAAGAGGGAAAAAATGGAAAGTTTAATGAAAAGAAATGAAATGGTATATAAATACAGTATAAAAATACGTATTTTAGGATGTTAGCAAAATATATTAGTGGGTGGAATAGCAATTCAGTTTCAAAATTAGGCAAAGCTCGTTGGCGGACATTAGATGATTTACTTTTAACGGCACACTCACCAGTTTCATACGCTTACTGCTTTTCTGTCTCACGTGAATAGTGCATGGCTTTGGACAGCCACAATCATTTTTATCACCACAAAAAACAGCCATCCTGCCACCAATCTATATTCTTTCTTTCTTTTTCCTTCTCTTTTCAAGGGATCAGTAAGATAAAGCAATATCTTAAATACACAGAGAATGGTAATATTTTTTTTATTTCTCCATTTGTAATTGCACCACTTTGTTAGTTAGTTTATCCAAAAAAAGGAAAGAGAAGCAAATAAGTTCGTTGCATTGTCATTTCTACAATGAGAAAAAAGCTACTCTATCCATCTTAAAATATGTTATTTATTGTTTCACGATCTTGATACATAATTTTAATTAATCATTGTCATCTTCAACTACATTTTAATCGAATTATTGATGTCAATAAATTTAAAATAATATATTAAAACGAATATAATGAAATTAAATATAATAATATTTTTTCTTAAATAAAAATCATATGGTCAATGGTTAATGGAATTTTATTTTGAAAGAGAAAGTGTTTAAAATGTGTGAAGACAAAAAAGAAATTCAATATTACCCTATAGGATGTTAGAAACCTTAAGAATATATAATTCCAATATCACGGGTAATGAATCTTCGTATCTAAACATTACGTGTTTTTCTACATGAATTTCCGCTGAATATTATCTTCTATAATGTTATTAAAGGATGTAATTATATCTTTTCAAGAGGGATAGATGATTATTACCAAATTCGTTAACATATAACTTCCTAAAAAGAGGTGGTAGTTCAGTGGAGTACCAACTCGAATTTTAGGGTCTTGCCCAAAGTTCGAATCCGGCCTCATCCCAATATATGTTGAGGAATTTGCCTTCCTATGGTGGAAGTAGGCTTTGGGGCTTGTTGTCTTTTGAGTTGCAAAGCCTTCTACCCAACCTATGAGCTATTGGGCCAATTTTGTTTTTTCGTTTCTAAAGGGAAATACGGATAACATTTTATTAAGTTAAATCAAGTTCCATCAAATTGAAGTAATGAAACTTTGGTGAAAGGAACCAAATTAAACAAATTATGTGTCAGTTTTGGTGTCTCATCGTGCTACAAGGTGAACAATGGTGTTATACACATGATTACAGAAGAAAGAATCAAAACACTTGTTGATCTCTAAGACATTTATATAGAAGATAAACACAAATGATGTACCAATATGATGATACTGGGATATGGCCTTTAACAAGCCAAATCTACACCATAATGAGTAGTTGCAGCTTCCGCCATGCATGTATGGGTCGGTTCAAGATTGAGCTTACACGTATCACAATAGCTACAATTATACTCACCTTGGGCCAATTATGTTACCTAATAAAAGAAATTAACATGTAAATTCCCTTACAAAATTGCATATAAATTTATTAATTACGCTAGTATGTACAGCTTTTGTGAGCTAGGCATCGGATCACAAAATGGAATTCAACTTTACAACAATAGTTATTCACATCGTAGAAGACTATGCTCTAACAGAACATGATCATATTATAACTGCTTTGTAAAAATGAGGGAATATATTCTCTTTATTCACCTACTTAATTTAATTAAGACTAGAGTAAAAGCTTTTGAGCCTAGATATACTTTCTATATTATTTGATTCAAAGTTGTTGGTTTTGCCTTGGGTATTCTGTGCTGAAGATAAGCTACGCTTTCTATGAACATGCATGGTGGTTTAAAAGGAGACATTCCTCTTTCTTCCTTTGGATAGTTGCACAACAAGAGCTTTTTACTTTTGGGTTACATATCACACCTTAATTAATTAGTGGTTTATGTGCTTTTCATTTGCTGTATCTCCACGTGCCTACTTTAATTTATTTGGACAATAAACACTACCTTTTTACTCCGTCTTTAACGCCAAAAACACTCAATTATATAGTACAATAATTATTTTAACTTTGATGTGGTACAATTGAAATGAGGACAATGCTAAACATACTCCGCCATCTTGGTTGATAAGCAGTAATAGATTGTGATTATAATTATTAATTTATAGGTAATTTAGTGAATAATGTCTCATGTTAATGTTTACGATAATGCTCATTTGTTTTAAAGTTTTTTTTATATAAATTTCTATATCACTTTTATGCCTGTTTGGTAGCCAACAATATACTAACCTCCGTTTTTAAATAAGTGCAACATTTCCCATTTCAGGAAATGTCATAATAATTGCAACATAGCTCAAAATGAAAGTTTTTTCCCTTTTATTTACAGAAATGTCATTACTTATTTTCCCCAACAATTTAATTAATTTTTCATCTACCAACCTAAATAACATTAATTCACCCTCTCTCTCCTCTCCTCAACCCAACCCACCCCTCTCTCATACACCAACCCTCCCCCACCCCCAATCTCAGCCACCTCTCTCCTCAACCCAACCCACCCCTCTTCTCAACTCAACCCACCAACCCGACAATTTATCTCTCACCATTACATAAGAAAAAACATAATCTAATGATCTTGTTAGATTCGTCTCAATGTAAGAATATCAACTATTTATAATTTTTTAATTATACATGATTAGAGATATAAATATCCAAAGAAACATGTTAGAGTACGTGAAAAAACAAATGATGCATGTATTGTAAAACGGAGGTAGGAGGTAGTATGTTTGAAAGATAAGATTCATTACCACTTAGATGAAGTATAATTTAATTGCCGTTATCACATATTGAAGAGACAGTTAATATGAAAACATGATTAGAGGGAAATTAATTCACCATTTACTATAGCTAACCTTGGATTCTACCCTTCTAGAAAAGAGTGAAAAGAATTCATCTTGGTCAGCCGATGTTATGATCAAAGCGAGCCGTTAGGGTCGGGAGTCGGGACACTATTCCGATCCATGTGCTTCAATTATACCCAAGTTAGTTGGTATGTCTTGGTAGTTGGTAGTACGTCATTTTCAACTTTTTAGGTTTTCTTTCTAGGTAGGAGTATATATATCCACAACACAACTCCAACGTCTTTCCTCCACCATCTATGATCTATCTCTCTCAATTTGGATGCTCACGATGCCCATAAATATAAAGTTTTGCTACTTACCACCACCTTTTGGGTAAATGATAGCAACATCATGTATGTAACAATTTTGCACCCACTAAATGAAGTAAACTTGTATGTTGCACCAGTGCACCTCCCTGATCCATACTGTCCCTAATGGGCATCTGAAGTTTTTGTGTGTAATTTGAGGTGTTTAGAGGGATCTCATACGCTACTTTTTCGTACTTTGGCTTATCTTTTACAGAATCAAACAAACAACTGTATTATGTAGTAGTCGACACGTATTGAATTATAGGTACATATACTCTATATTTTAATAATATATTGGATATACTATACGATTAAGTGCTTCAAAATGTTAAAATATTATTTTAATAACCTCAAATTGTGAACAGCTCTAAATATAGGTACATATACTCTATATAGTTGAGTTGTTGAGGTGCTCTACTTTATTCAAAATTGTTTTAAGGGCATGTTTAGGATACACTATTGGATTAAGTGCTTCAAATTGCTTTTAGCTAGTTCCTATTGTTTAGAAACGTGACTTAGTAGTCAATGCTAGGATTAATAAAGTTAGTGGTGGTGTTACAGTTAGTTGGAATATTGTTCCTTAGTTTTAGCAAAGTAGTTATTTGGCCTTTTCTATTTAAATGTTAGTTGTATTTGTTGATTTCAGTAAGTGGAATGAATATTAGTGTGCTTCCACTTCTCTTCTCTTCAATTTTCTTATAAGTTTCTACATATACTTGTCTTATCTAAGAATTCACCACAAACATGGATGTATTTTGTTATTAAATTCTCCTTCTTTCAAAAAAAAAAAAATTTCTTACAAGTAGGAAGAGATTAGAGCTTATCAACTCCAGTCCGGCCCAGCCCGATTTTTTTTGCTTTGGGCAAACTAAAAATGACTTTCTAGTCTATTTTTTGGCCTGCCCGATTTTGGTCAAAAAACCCGGTCTTTTTGGCCCGAAATAGGCATAAAATTTTGGCCCAAATTTCGGCCCGGCTCGGCCCGACCAATGGGCAATTTTTTTTAGCCCCGGCCCATGATCACCTCTAGAAGATATTGGAGATCCTTTTTGCAAAGAGTAAAATTCAAATCCATCCCACAAAGGTTGAATGAGGACCTCAAGCAAACCACGAAACCAACTTTCATTCTCGCTTATATTTTTGTGATGCATAGACACATAGTTTTGACTGACGAATGACTATTAACTATTTACTATTAACTATTAAGTCATGTCTTCTTAAGTTCCAACCGATATTTGTTTATCACAAACATTACAACAGCTTCTATCAAATACCTTATCATTTTTGTAAGCCCTAATGCAAGGGCATTGGGCCTGCAAGAGAATAACATTATTAAATTCCAAAATTCATTGATGGCCGAAATAGCTTTTAGTGAACAATCAATAGGGATCAAATTGAACTATAGTCTATCCTTACAAAAACAAAAATTATTAAATTGATGAGTAGTTCTTTTTTTTTTTTAGCCTCCTTTCGGGAACCCGTGTTAATATGAATTTCCTCTGGGCTGCCTTCGCACATGGCCACTAATCCAGAGGCCCAACAAGCCCCAAACCCCCTCCCCCAACAATATCAAAATTATGCTTCCACCAAGATTTGAACCTTGGTCTCCCATGGGAGATAGGAAGTTTATACCATCGACCCAGGGTCCTTGGTAATTGATGAGTAGTTATATTGTCCCTTTCTGGCGATGTATGCTTTCGTTATCTCTACAATATATCCATTAATCCCTAAAGCCAGTACCAATTTATCATCAATAAATCAAAAGTCTAACAAGGTTACCTTAATGGATACTAGCATTTTTTGCAGTCAAATTAACGTTTTTTTTTCTCAATTAGTTATTAACTAGTGTTACAAAAAATTGATTTGAAGCATGACTTCTATAATTTGGTCAAAAAAAATTTAATATGCTTTTTTTTTATAAGGAAAGAAAAACTAGGCTAGCCCCTAATATAGGACCAACCTAAAGCATCCTTTTCGGATGATAGAGAGAAAAACAGAGTCATTAAGATCAAACCAGCGATGAGGAGACCGAACCGAATGACCCTTGTGAGCCAGGAAATCTGCCGCTTGATTCGCTTAACGGAAACAATGGTTGAGAGAGAAAGAAGACAGCGCCCTAAGATCCTTCCCTGCATCCATAATAATGTTAGAAATTTCCCACAGGACCTTCCAAACATTCTTAAGAGAATTGATAACCACTAGGTTATCACCCTCCACAATAAGATGAGAAATCTAACGAATTGGCAACTTTAATGCCTTCTCTCATGCCCCAAGCTTCAGCAACCAGAATAGAATTATTAAAATGAAGACTACCCGCACCCATAATGGTAATACTTTCTTGATCATCACGAATAATATAGCCAAAAGAGGAAGCACCGCATCGACACTTTTGAACCATCAAATTTAAGCTTATAACTATTACTACAAGGCTTGTTCCACCAGACCTCCTTAGGGATCTTAGAGGCCAGACTTTTTAGAGGGATAGAGATACAGTCCTCTAGAATATTCGCATGATTCCAGTCTCTCAAGAAATGAACGATGAGCATCGCAACCTTAGAAGGAACCAAAGACTCCTCTTGAAAGATAACTCTATTACGCGTAAACCAAATATGCCACCAAATTAAATAATAAAAAATTTACAAATTTTCTCATGATTAAAATTATCTCTCATGCCGGAAATATTCTCACTAAAAGACAAATCTATACTAATATATTAAAAGGCGTGCCTAAATCAGGAACGGTGCCACGTGGCGCTCTCCCTGAGAGAGTTTTACTCCATGTAATCCACAACAATAAAAAAAAACTAGAAATTGCGTAGCATATGGTTTGATCCCGAGACCTCAAGAACATATACTAAAGTCTTAACCACTAGGCCAAATAACATTGAGTGTTATCATCTTAAAGCATAATATTAATAAATGAAAAATTTTCTTACCCGAGGCGTAGCCCGGGCCTAATAACTAGTTCCTATTAAAACAAGGCATGGTAGGCCACGAACCATGGGCCTGAAGACTAGCAAAAACATTATGGGCGAAGGAGCAATCACAAAAAAGATGATAAACATCTTCTTTATGAAAATTGCAGAATACACATTCTTGGGGGAGAAAAACATGGCTTCTTTCAAGACGATTTTTGGTAGGGAGACCATCCATACAAATTTTCCAAATAAAGAACCTAATCTTCGGAGGAATATTACTCTTCGATAACCATTCAAACTTAACTTTCGGGGTATAATGAATACCATATCCCTCGCAATAATTTAGCTCCCCTGATTGAACAGTACTCACCATGAGGAGTTAAACCCCACACTAACTTATCTTCCATATCGGAAGAAGGAATAAAAAGACTTTTAATGTCCATTACCACTCTATGGGAGACAAAAGTCGCCAACTTAGACACCATCCACTGGTTATCCAAAGAGATGAAATCACTAACCTTTAGAGAGGCATCATGCATCTGATCCTGAAATAAATCCACCAAAGGGAAAGCATAAACCCAGTTATCAAACCAGAACGAGATATTAACCCCTTTTCCCACCTACCAACGAATACCCTTCCTAAAAATGATTCTCAAAGACATGAGCTTTCTCCATTGCCAGGAAGCTGAAGAAGAAGAATTATGATCCCAAATACTATCATTCTTTAAATATTTCCTAGAAATCATTGAGACCCAAATGTTCCCTGGAGATTTTAAAATTCTCCAAATTAGCTTCAATTGCAGAGCAATATTATTAACACTTGCTTTCCTAATACCAAGACCTCCATAACACTTAGGCTTGCAAATTCTATCCCAACCAATAAGATTCAGGCTTGAACTATCAACCTTCTTATTCCAAATGAAATTTCCTATTAATTTTATCAAGACTAGAGGTCTTGGTCGAAGGGAGAAGAAAACTTTGCATTTGAAAATTAGCCTTAGTAGATAGATTAGATTGAATTAGAACCGAACGACCAACTTGAGAGAGCGAGTTAGCTTTTCATTTTGATAACTGCTTCTGGGATTTATCCACCACTTCTCCAAAAGTTGCTTTGGTCACTCTTTTCGTAATAACAGGGCGACCTAAATATTTACCAAGTGACCAAGAGTGATCCATCTCCAAAATATTTTTAAACTCGTCACAATTGTTCTGGATATTTTTCGTACATCGAAAGGCCGACTTATGAAAATTGACCAACTGACCCGACATTCTACAATAATCAACTAAAATACTTTTAATGGCATAACATGACCTAGAGTTAGCTTTTGCGAATAATAGGGTATCGTCAGCAAATGTTAAAAAAGGGATCTTAATACCAGATCTTCCAATTTTAACACCTAAATCCTTGGAACCAAAGAAACTCTGATGATGAACTTTCCTAGCCAAAAGTTCCGCACACAAAATAAATAAATACGGGGATAAAAGGGTCCCCTTGTCTAATACCACGCGAAGGAAAAAATTGCTTACCAGGAATACCATTCACTAATACCGAGAAAGAAACAGTAGTAATACAACTCTTAATCCAATCAATTAATTTACTATGGAAACCTAACTTCTCCGGAGTAGTAAAAACGTAATTCCACTCAAGCCTATCATAAGCTTTTTCCTTATGAAGCTTAATAGCTAGCCATCCCTCCTTTCCTCCTTTATTTTTAAACGAATGAAATACCTCATGAGCAAGCAAATTGTTGTCCTGAATAATTCTTTCTGGAATAAAAGCCCCTTGGAGAAGGTGAATTATGTTTCCTAAAGAAACTTTCAACCTGTTAGTTAAAACTTTTGCAATAATCTTTATAGATGGTAGAGCACAAACTAATTGGTCTAAAATTGTTAGCCGATTCTGGATTATCTATTTTAGGGATTAGAGTAATAAAAGTATGGTTAATCTCGATAACATTCTACCCAAGTGGAAAAAAGCTTTAACATCCTTGACCACCTAGTTTCCAACTAACGACCAGTACTTTTGAAAAAAATGAGGAGGGAACCCATCCGAACCAGGAGATTTATTTGGGGCTAGATCAAAAACTGCATCTTTAATTTCTTCTGTTAAGACCTCTTTTATGAGCTCTAGATTTTCATTCTGAGAGATTATAGGAGTAATTAACTCAAAATCTTTCTCTTCATCAAAAAAACAATCACTATTAGAAACAAATCTCAACCGAAAATCTTTAGTGATCTCTTCTTCAATTTGCGAGAGGATTGGTAATGTAAAGCCCATTACTAGCTTTATACAATTTTATAGTATTTCGGTTTTTCCGAATGGAAGCACTAGCATGAAAATATGAAGAATTAGCGTCACCTTTAAGCCAAAAATTATCTCTAGATTTTTGTTTCCAATAGTTAGCCTGAAATGTAAACAAATCTCGTCGTTTAGAAAGAAGTCTTTCTCTTATTAACATGTTTTTCATCAAGAGGTTCAAGAATTAGCTTATTTTGAACAAATTCTAATTGAGAATCTACACTTGAAATTTGTCTTAAAATATTACCAAATTGAGTACAATTCCAATCTTTGGCTTTTTCTTTTAGTAGACGCAATTTTTTAACAAGAAAAAACATCATAGAGCCTTGAAATTGATTACACCAAGGTTTTTTTACAAGAGTATCAAAATCTTTACGTAAGCACCACATTTTTTCAAATCTAAACGGAGGAGCTTTCGCCGAATTTGAAGCATTTAATTTCAACGAAACTTGGCAATGATCCGAAGAAGTAAATATATGATATTGAAGTTTAGCTAAAGGAAACAAATTAAGCCAACAAGGACTAGCAATAGCTTTATCAATTCTTTCTAACGTATTATCTATTCCACCTCTTTTTCTTCTCCAAGAGAAAGGTTGACCAAAAAAACCAAGTTCTAAGCAGTTAAATATGTTTTTCTTAAATCAATGTTTCGTTGCTTTTTTTAGTTATTTGTTCATCATTATCCAAATATAGTATTGAGAGAAGGAAATATAAAGCAGAAGAAAGCTTACGCTTAAATAAACTGGAAGAATTTGTGTATCGTGTTCGATCGTTGAATATTAATAAAGTGGAAGAGTTACGATTTATGTAATAGAAATTACCGATTAATATCAACATTTAGGTTTAAAATATTATCGGTATAATTATTATTGATTTATGAAATATGAAATCATGTTTTTTATTTTTTCTTCTGATTGTGTCAATCAAGTTATATCGTCAATTTAATTTTTTTTACCAGAGTTTTTCACACATATGTAAGAAAATGAAATCATTCTCCTTAATTTAATAATATTTAATTGAAATTTCAAATTCAATTCCATTGTTAACTTGTTCAATATATATGGCAATTAGGAAGAAGAAAAATTATTTAATATATATGGAAATTTAAATTCATTAAGGGTATATCAGACTTTAATGGATTAGTAATCCAAATTATATCAAAATTGTGAGAATGTGAACCATTGAAAAAAAAAGAGAAACAAAAAAGCATAGAAAAAGCCTCAAAAGCAATGCAAACAACAAAGTATCGAGTACTCCTTTGAGATCATTGGGTGGCAAGTGCAATGTCATATGAAAGAGACGATCCATGTACAGTACTAAGTGCCTCTTGTACGGAAAAGTATGTGGGAATCAACCGAAACAATAATCAAGTCCGACTAAAGTACCTCGTATTCGAACGTCAACACACTTGCACATCAGCACCTAGATTACTTATGAGATCAAACAAATTTATTACAAAGGTTGCTTGAGAATAAAAGTTCAATAGCGTTCATAGCTTGCTAACCTAACAAAAATGTTTTTATGACTAACTTTTAAGTTCTTTTAAAACAAAATTGTTTTAGCCTATTGTTAACTCTCATTAGTTTGGTTTCTTCTTTGAGGAATGGTGGATTGGTACGATCTCGAGTTGGTCTTAAATGATATTGGGTGTTGCTTTATTATTCTATTTGCTAGAGGACTAGCAAAGTTATAGTGTGGAGGAGTTGATAAGTGTGGATTATTATATATTATAACCTTTTTATTCCCTCCTACTAGCTCTATATTAGTATCATAAACTACAAGTTGTGAGTTTTAATAGTTTTCATAGTTTATCTAATAATTGTGCTTATACGATTATATATTTATTTGACCTATTTTATATTTTATACTAGTAATAATTTATCGAACATTGGCAGGTACATTATAATTTTAAAGTCAAAGAAATGAAAATCAGCCGTATCAATTTTAATGGGTTAAACCCATTTGAATCAAGTCATGGAGCAAGAAGTAAAAAGGAAATTTGGATTCCTTTAATGTTTGTGCACAAGAATTGGAAAGGGTGGGCCAACCCAATAGTCACCAAAACCCACGCAGCAAAGAAGGAAGTAAAAAGGAAGAATGAAAGGAAAATAAAAAGAAATAAAGAGAAAAGTCAAGAACCCATTGTGGGCTACAAAATGACGTGAGTCATTAGATGAAAGAAAGCCCTATTGTTTTGGTTGGGCTGAAATACACGGAGCGGAGACGGTTTTGGCTAGGAGTTATCACATCGCAAGAGGAGATGAAAGGAGAGAAGGAAGCAGCAGCAGAGGGGGGACGCATCACGAGAGAAAAGAAAGCAACAGCAGCGACGAAGGAACACGAAGCCTTCAATCAGATCTTTCGGCCATGAATATCAGTATTTGGGTGATGTTTTCTCTAATTATGAGTAGCTAATTTCTTAATTCTAGGGCTTAGATGAAACCCTATTAGTATGATTTGATAATTTCGTTTTGTTTGGGAATTGATTATGGTTTATGATTGCATAACTATAGAGATTATTGTTGAGTTTATTTACTGTTTGCAATATAGATTGATTATTATTCTTGTAGAATGATTTATTAGTTTATATTGTTATCAAATCTCACACACTTTGTTCTTGTAGTTCAAAGGGTGATGTTATGCAATGGTATTTCATGAATTGTGGTTGAAAAGTTGAATAATTTATGCTTTAGTTAGATAAGTTATGTCACCTAATTAATCACAACACTATTTTGTTGGAAGTAATCCCGGCTTGTAGTTTAGGGAGCTTGATAAACCAATTAAATCTCACTCAAACTAAGTCGTTAATGATATTAATAGTGGTGGATTCGAATGTCCTGGAAGTTCCTCCGTACTATTTGTCGTCCGTGAATTTTAGTAATTTTTTTTATCTTAGTATTACAATTTATTTTAAGTCTAATTAGTTTAATAGTCATAACCCAATCAATCAATTTATTTTCTTAGGATTAAATTAGTAGACGTTGAATTTAATTTTAATCAACTGTTCCCTGTGGATACGATACCCTATTATTTATCACTTACTACTAAGTCTTGCACACTTGCAAGAATAGGGTTTTATAACGAACTTTTTTAAAATCGCTACCAAGTTTTTGGCGCCGTTGCCGGGGAACGGTGTTTGGTTAATTTAATTTAGTGTCTTTTAGTTTATTTCTTATTATAATATTAATTTTCTGTTTTTCTTATTTGTTTTTTTTGAAAAAAATTAGTTTCCTAGATATTCTCGCATTTACTATATTTTACAAGTACTGAAGGTTGGAGAAAGGTTGCCGAAATAACATCTCAAGTAATAGGTGCTTTCTTTCCACTCTATACTTCTATTTTGTGTGTTTGCATATTTTTAGTTAATGTTAGGTCGTAGGTCATTATCTTTTGATTTAAATCCATATAATCCCGAAATTGAACGCACACTTAGAGAAATTAGAGCTTCTCATAAAATTACTCCTGAATTTAATTCTGAATCTAAAATTGAAACTGAGATAAAAATGGGTGAAGAACAACCTAGACAACTTAGTGAGTATTTCACTCCTGGTACTTACACTTCTCCTGTAGGAAGTCGAATGCCCACTATAACTAGGAGATTTGAAATTAAACCTCGACTATTCAACTGCTTCCTTCCTTTTATGGTCTTGAATCAAAAACCCTATAAGCATATTGATGAGTTTTTAGAGGTATGTTCGACTTTTTAATCAACCTGATGTGCCAAATGAAGAAATTTATTTCCTACTTTTCCCTTTTTCACTAAAAGATAAAGCAAAACATTGATGGACTACAAAGGAGAACATTACTAATTGGCAACATTTGGTTACTCAATTTCTAAAGAAATATTTTCCAATTGGTAAATTAACTAAGATCGACGTGAAATTACTACATTCTCCCGATTACCTAATGAGCAATTTCAAGAGTGTTGGGAGAGATTTAGGGATCTTTTACGTAGTTGTCCACACCATGAAGTCCCCAAATGGCAACAAGTGCAAAGTTTCTATTCTGGTTTAGATGAGCGTAATCAAGAAATGGTTGATTCTTCCTGTGGTGGTACATTTTTCATAAAGACCCCTAATGAAGCATGGGAGTTATTTGAACATTTGAGTGATAATTCTTTACAACATGCCAATTCTTCACGTATGGGTTCTTCTAGATTGCTAGGAAGTAAGGGTGGTATATATGAAATTTCTCATTCTTTAGATTTGTCAAGCAAAGTAGAACTTCTCACTAAAAAAATGGATCAATTAATGGCAATAAATAGCTCGAATATGCAACCCCCTACTTCTCATGATGTATGTTCAATATGTGCAAATCCTACTCATTTGTCTCACAATTGCCCTAATATTTACTCCGAGGTATCACAGAACAGTGAATGCAAAGACAAGGTTATTCTCCGCATAATAATCCTTATTCAAACACATACAATCAAGGATGGAAGAACCATCCTAATTTTTCATGGAAGCAAAAAACAGGAGACATACAAAGAGAGCAACAACCTAACCAAATGGGTCAATCTCGGTATGAATATTCCTCTTGGTTTCCAAGCTCAAAGGTATACTTCGCAAACTACACAACCCTGTGAATGAAAATTCGAACTTGGATAAAGTGATATCAAGCGCTTGGAACTCTTACTACCACCATACAAAACATGGACTCTAGGATTCAAGGTATAGAAAAGAAAATACATATTATTGATTCTCACACACACTCCATAAGTAAACTTGAATCACAAATTGGTCAATTAGCTAATGCAATTAGTAAGAGGGACGATGGTAAACTTCCTAGTCATTTTGTTGAGAATCCCAAGAGTAAAAATTATGAACATGTGAATGCAGTTATGACTCTTAGGAATGGTAAAGATGTAGATAACTTAGTGTCGGGAAAGAAGAAACACGATAATGGATTTAATACACAAGAGAATAAAATTGAAAAAGAAAATGTGGATTCCCTTTCCCCGAATGTTTCTAAATCTCCCGATCTTATCCCTTATGAGCCTAAAGTTCCATATCCTCAAGCTCTAGAGTTACCATCTAATTTTAAGAAAGATAAGAGAATGGATGATATTTTAGAAATTTTCAAACAAGTTAAGATTAATATTCCATTGTTAGAAGCTATTAAGCAAGTCCCCCGCTTATGCTAAGTTTCTTAAAGATATGTGTACTTATAAACGAAAATCTAAGAGTCATGAGCCCAAGAAAGTTAATTTACATGGTCAAGTTAGTTCAATTTTGCAATATAATACGCCACCAAAGTTTAAGGACCCGGTATTCCTACCATTTCTTGTTTTATTGGCGATTGTAAAATTGACAATGCACTCTTAGATTTGGGTTCCAGTGTTAATTTAATTCCATATTCTGTTTATGAGAAATTAGGATTAGGTGATTTACAACCTGCTAATATGACGTTGCAACTCGCGGATAGGTCATTTAGAGTGCCGAGGGGAAGAATTGATGATGTGCTAGTTAAGGTAGATAATGGTTTTTTCCCCGTGGACTTTATAGTTCTTGACATAGACCCTCATCTTCCTAAGAACATCATTCCCTGTTATTTTGGGTCGTCCTTTCTTGGCTACTCGCAGATGCAACTATTAATTGTAGGACTGGAGTGATGGACGTTTCTATTCTAAACATGAGAGTTAAGCTTAATGTTTTTAAAACGTCATCCCTCTCCTCTAATGAGGATGAATCTACTTGTTTTGCTCTTCATGTGCTTGATAACTTTAAGACTAAACCACCATTTTCTTCTAAAACTTCTCATGAATGGTTGTCTACAAAACAAGCTGTTGCAGGGAATGTATATGGGATTAATGCTAAGTGTCATGTATTTGATAAGAAAGCTCATCAGTTGAAGATTGGTAATGCGAATGCTAGTAAAATGACGCTTTTTGGAACTAATTTGTTAGATCCAGGTTGATTCGGTTATTACTAGACTAAGTCTAGCTGAAGACGTGAAACTTAGCGCTAACTGGGAGGCAACCCAGCTTTTACTTATGTTATTTATTTCTCAATTAGGACTTGAAGTAATTTTTAGTTTCTTAGTTACTAATACTTGGTTATTCTAGAACTTGTTCAGTTTTTGCAGGAATGTGCTACAACCTACTACAAGTGTGCGAGCATCATCATGGACTTGGAGTATAGCACACCACACGTGGACAACTTTGCACAATTCAGCAATGCTTCCACGTTCACCAAACATACATCCACTATCCACCAGGTTGTGTTGTTCCTTTCTCTTCTTTTCTTTTGTTATTCTTGCATTGAGGACATTGCAAAAATTAAGTGTGGGGGGAGAATGGATGCAGATTATTGCTGGCATATGTATTTGGTTTGGTGATGTGTAGTGTGTGTTTTGTGGTTTATTTTCAATGCTAAAGAATCTTACTCGAGTCAATTACAGGTTTAAATAAGTGGCACATATTGCCTTTTGTCCTGTTTATGGGGACATGCTGCCCAAATTTTTACAAAAATGTTGAGTTTTATATGCTATTATGTGTCTAATTAAGGGTAGATGTACAGCATTCATTGTCATCTCTTAGAGGAGCAACTAGTTAATGAGAATAATTAATAATGGGCTCTAATCTAACAAAGTTTTACTCAAATTCCTTTTTATTACATAAAAAAAAAATTATTTTTGAAGCTATGAATGTGAAGACTTTACTCTTGCAACTTATTAAATATACCTTAATAATGCTTATGCTTATGCTTATTTGTAATCTAGCACACTTTCTTCATTGGCTTAGATGCGGGTATGGAGGAAGGACTTTTATACTTTAATCAACCTAATTAGTACCTATGCTTTTCTGGGTGATCTTTCACCGCTCTTGGTTACTTGGAGAATTACTTGACTTTGTTAAAAAAACAGAGAGAATCATGGTTCGAAAAAATTAATGGATTAGTAATCCAAATTATATCAAAATTGTGAGAATGTGAACCATTGAAAAAAAAAGAGAGAGAGAAAAAAAAGCATAGAAAAAGCCTCAAAAGCAATGCAAACAACAAAGTATCGAGTACTCCTTTGAGATCATTGGGTGGCAAGTGCAATGTCATATGAAAGAGACGATCCATGTACAGTACTAAGTGCCTCTTGTACGGAAAAGTATGTGGGAATCAACGTAAACAATAATCAAGTCCGACTAAAGTACCTCGTATTCAAACGTCAACACACTTGCACATGAGCACCTAGAATACTTATGAGATCAAACAAATTTATTACAAAGGTTGCCTTGAGAATAAAAAAGTTCAATAGCGTTCATAGCTTGCTAACCTAACAAAAATGTTTTTATGACTAACTTTTAAGTTCTTTTAAAACAAAATCGCTTTTAGCCTATTGTTAACTCTCATTAGTTTGGTTTCTTCTTTGAGGAATGGTGGATTGGTACGACCCGAGTTGGTCTTAAATGATATTGGGTGTTGCTTTATTATTCTATTTGCTAGAGGACTAGCAAAGTTATAGTGTGGAGGAGTTGATAAGTGTGAATTATTATATATTATAACCTTTTTATTCCCTCCTACTAGCTCTATACAAGTTGTGAGTTTTAATAGTTTTCATAGTTTATCTAATAATTGTGCTTGTACGATTATATATTTATTTGACCTATTTTATATTTTATACTAGTAATAATTTATCGAACATTGGTGTACATTATAATTTTAGAGTCAATGAAATGAAAATCAGCCGTATCAATTTTAATGGGTTAAACACATTTGAATCGGATCATGGAGCAAGAAGTAAAAAGGAAATTTGGATTCCTTTAATGTTTGTGCACAAGAATTGAAAAGGGTGGGCCAACCCAATAGTCACCAAAACCCACGCAGCAAAGAAGGAAGTAAAAAGGAAGAATGAAAGGAAAATAAAAAGAAATAAAGAGAAAAGTCAAGAACCCATTGTGGGCTACAAAATGACGTGAGTCATTAGATGAAAGAAAGCCTTATTGTTTTGGTTGGGATGAAATACATGGAGCAGGAGGGTTTTGGCTAGGAGTTATCACACGCCTGCAGCAGGAGATGAAAGGACAGAAGAGAAGCCAGTGAGGGGACGCATCACGAGAGAAAAGAAAGCAACGAAAGAGCGCGACAAAGGAACACGAAGCCTTCAATCGGATCTTTCGGCCATGAATATCGGGATTTGGGGTGATGTTTTCTCTAATTATGAGTAGCTAATTTCTTAATTCTAGGGCTTAGATGAAACCCTATTAGTATGATTTGATAATTTCGTTTTGTTTGGGAATTGATTATGGTTTATGATTGCATAACTATAGAGATTATTGTTGAGTTTATTTACTGTTTGCAATATAGATTGATTATTATTCTTGTAGAATGATTTATTAGTTTATATTGTTATCAAATTCACACACTTTGTTCTTGTAGTTCAAAGGGTGATGTTATGCAATGGTATTTCATGAATTTTGGTTGAAAAGTTGAATAATTTATGCTTTAGTTAGATAAGTTATGTCACCTAATTAATCACAACACTATTTTGTTGGAAGTAATCCCGGCTTGTAGTTTAGGGAGCTTGATAAACCAATTAAATCTCACTCAAACTAAGTCGTTAATCATATTAATAGTGGTGGATTCGAATGTCCTGGAAGTTCCTCCGTACTATTTGTCGTCCGTGAATTTTAGTAATTTTTTATCTTAGTATTACAATTTATTTTAAGTCTAATTAGTTTAATAGTCATAATCCAATCAATCAATTTATTTTCTTAGGATTAAATTAGTAGACGTTGAATTTAATTTTAATCAACTGTTCCTTTGTGGATACGATACCCTATTATTTATCACTTACTACTAAGTCTTGTACACTTGCAAGAATAGGGCTTTATAACTTGTTTAAAATCGCTACCAGTGGACACCATATTCCTCCCCCTTCACTTATATAATAGAGATTACTAATACACCCTTTCAATGAAAACTACTATTAACCGTGCGCTCTTCCTAATTTGAATCCAACTTATTTGAAATTATTCTAATTTGTTTAAAACTTATTCCAATTTTTCCAAAGTTTTTTGAACTTTTTAACTATGGATAGAACTTAGATAGGTCTTACCTGGACTTATCACCACTTATTTAAGATCATTGTATATTTCAACTCAATCAAACTTATTTAAGTTAATCAAAGTATATTGGAACTTGATTAACCTTATCTACTCTAATTTCTATCAACTGATTGAGGGGTGAGTTAGGCTCTCATCAATATTCATTTTGTCATTCTAGCACGACTCTAATCGGAAATATTTTTATTTTTTTTTAAAGGAGTAATCCCTCCGTCCCATAATATAGTCCTTGTTTCTTTTCTACACCGGTCTCCAAGATAAACATTTGACCTTCAAAATCTTCAATTCCTTTATTAAAAAAAAAAATATAAAAAGTTGATATTATGAAACTACACGTTGACGCGAATCTAACAAAGATCCCACATGAATATGTTTTTTCATATATACAAATGAGAATAATTGGTCAAATATTTTAAAGTTTGACCTCAAGAGAAATTCAAGCATTATATTATGGGACGGAGGGGAGGAATATATTTAATTATCAATGAGTTAGAGTTATTAAAGTTAATAATTCAAAGATATACATTTAGATAGATAGCTATGTTCAATATATAGTTATGTACTATTGAAAAGTGTCTACGATTGTAGGTAATAACGTATCCTCTCGACATGATAATTTTTTTATATACTTCCTCCGTTTCATAATATTTGCTTCATGGGAGAAAGTGAAAAGCTTTTGATAAAGGTAGAGAGAGAAAATGGGGGACACGACTTTTTTTGAATAAAAAATATTTATTAAAGAAAATTATAGGTAATTTAAAGGAGAAATTTGGAAAACACCAATTTTTTAAGAGTATTTTTAGAAAGTGTAGGGGTAAAAAGAAGTCCATTAATGATGTGTAGTAAGGCCGCGTTCCATTCAACTTATTTTTGCTTATTTGAACATAACTGAATTTATCTAAACTTTTAATTTTCTTGAAATTATTTGAACTTATTAGACTTTATTAGTCCTTATTAGACCTTGTCCAAACTTATCTAAACGCATTATATCTTATTTTATGAGAGTGCGAAGCACCTTATTTTTACAGAATTGAACTTATCCGAGCCTTATTAGACCTTACTTAAAATTTTAAGAGAAAAAAAAAGTACACTAAGGAACAACCCCCTATATAGAATTAAAAACCAAAGCCATAATCAAAACAACTAACTCTATAAAAATATAAGAAAGCACAATGTAAACGTAGCCTAAAAAGTATACTCGAGACATCGCCCGAACCTCTAACTAGTTGTAAATTCAGAACTTGTTAGAGTCTCACATCATTGTTTTCAGGTATATGGGTCAGTAAAATGTCCCGACGTAGTAAGGATGACGAGAGTCTTTACTCTCAAGTCTTTTATTTGATCAAGTAACTAATTTTTTTTTTTTTGACATCGAAGTAACTAAACTTTAGAACTAACTAAAATGCACCAGACCAACGACTTTCGAAATTTATCAAGGTTTGTTTTAACTACTAATCAACGACCTTTGAACGTATTTCACTATTTTGTATGAGAAACATCACTTAGGATGGGCCAATTGGACAAAGCTATAACAGCAATCTGAAAGATTTATAAAAAGAGGAAAAAGATAATCGATTTTCTTTTGGAAAAAGATGGTCGGTCATTGATTAATCAGGAGCTCGTCTCATGCAGGGGTTCAATCAACGATTTGCTTAGGTATAATCCAACCGTCATTGCAACAAATTGGTCTCTACAACTCCTAATATCTTAGCATTCCAGCACCATCGTCATATTCGTCAATTAAGTATCAAAGACAAATTACCTATGCACGAATTACGGAGATACAAAAGGAAAAAGTAATAAAAAGAAGAATTTTCTTTCATAAAAAGATAAACTAATTATTGACTCGGACGACAAGCTAGATTGTTGCATGTTGTATACATCTATGTAGGGTGTCAAAACGGTAGTTCTCAAACGAGTTCCGGGTATACCCACGGTGAACAGTCGAGCCCGGACAAGTCGGATTCGATTGTCGGTCTTGGGTCATGATTGGTTGGTTTTGTTCAACTGGGTCGAACACATTTGAATCATTGGATTCCCGGTGCCGAACAGTCCGAGCGTTCCATTTACAAGTCGATTCATTTCCTGATATGATCGCCCGTTGACATTTTTTTGCCGGGTTTGCGCATGTCGTATTTAGGTTTCATGTACCGGTTGAGTTAAGTCAAATGTACTGGGTTGAATTAGTAATGACCTTAGTTCGATCATTGTGAAACATCGGGTCCATTCGCTATTGAACGCCAACTCAACTTCGTGTAACTCCTGATCGGACCATCTTGATTTTGTTATGGATTTTGTAAACGAATCATATTAATAAAAGTATTAAGATCGACATATATACACATATGTGTGTGTGTGCGATAAATATATGGATGACAACGAAAAACCAATAAAAACACTATATTGATTACCGTGATGTTTAGTTTATTCTCTTAGTCAACTCTTATTTCGAATAATCAACTTGCGTAAAACCACTCTAATGAGTAAAGGAGTAGAATCGACTCTTCATATGTTTTAATATTATATATTATAACCAACGACAATAATAACGAGTAGACGATCAATTCCAAACTTTATATAAATGATTTATTATTATAAGCATTATGATTGATATATAAGTTGGTAAATAGTTATGATGGTAAAGAGAATAATAATACTAATAAACATAAAGCGACAATGATAATAGGTAAAAATACAAATAATAATAGTAATAGTAACAAGGCTAACAATAGCAATAGTAATACAAATAAGAACAGGAATACTAGCAATAACAATAACAATATAAATACTAATATGTTGAATCATTTTAATATAATATTGATATCAAAATAATTGTAAAACCAATCTAATACTCTATTGATTATAAATTAGTATAACGAGTACTCTTAATATGTTATAATATTATAACAAATGACAATCATACATTCATATGTTTACAACGACTGTTCATATGAGGCCCAAGTGATTATAACGAGGGTTCGTATGTTCCAAGCTTTATATAGATGATTTATTATTATAAGCATTATGATTGAAACAAGTTACTATATAGTTGGATTAAAACAAGTTGTTATTATTATATAAGATCAATATAATGAATGTATGAATGTAAGTCGATAGTTCAAGATAACAATACTCCATTTAAGTTCATCATCTTCATGATGGTAATATAACAAACAATCACTATCAACTCAACGAAGTTCATATATATAAGTTATATCGTTACACTATAAGTTCACTAAATAGATATTATAAACAAACAATTACATAATTGAGTGATATTTGCATACTAACACTATAAGAATACTAGCTTAAAAAGTAAATCACTACAGAGTTGTAGAGCTTTCCTTAATAGGAGACATTGAATAACATAGTTTATTATAACATATAGGAGGTTTGTTATATTACTATATCTTTTTGCATTTTAACAAGATCTTAATTGATAGTTGAAAGAAGTTGTTACTAGATAAGATTAATGAACGCATCAATATAGATTATAAGCTAATTCAAGAATAATACATTATTTTAGCTAATAGTCTTCATGTGAAATGCATTTTGAAACTAAAAATATGTATTTGGATTGAAACAAGTTGTTATCAGACGAGATCAATGAATGTATCATTGTAAGTCGATAATCTAAGTCAATGTAACACTACATATAAGTTCACTTAAATAAATATAATTATACTATTACTTAATTGAGTAATAGACTCGATTGTTGTATAAGTAATGTTACACTGAGTCTAATTAAAATTTAGAAACTCAATTCACAATTTAATAATAATAATAATAATAATAATAATAATAATAATAATAATAATAATAATAATAATAATAATAATAGTTATACTATGCTAATTAATAAATGATAGTTATACTTAAATAATACTAATAATAACTTCAATAAAGATAATTAAAATTTTAAATTATAATGAAATAATAATAATTAACTAATTACTAAAGATTGTAAGTCACTAAACCAAGACAACAACTATTAAGATTATAAAAATATAAGATTATCAATCTATGTGCTAGGTCATCAATCCATGTGCTAGGCTATTCTATTTTTCTATTGGTTAAAGAATGATATCATGGATCATGAATTAGAACCATTGATCCGAAAAGAATTAAAATCTAACCATTAATTGTGTATTGAAATATAAAAAGAGGAAAAAAAGATGGGATCTAATCTCATCCGTTGATGATTTCGATCCAACGGATGGGATTAAATTTAGAAACCCTAATATTATTAGGTATAAAAGAAGTGTGTTTGTCTCCCCCATATCTTTCTTTCTACCTCCTGCCTCCCCGACCTCACACGCTCCTCACCTCTCCTCCTCACTCTCGATCCTCTCACGCCCACCACTCTCACCCTTTCTCCTCACCACCGCCACTATCGTTCTAACTCTAACCCCTCATTCCTCCCATCCTCATTCCTCGCTCACACCACCGCCTCCTCTTCATCATCCTCAATCCTCTCATCTTCTTAATTTTCTCTCTCTTCGGTACAATGCCCTCACCTCGGTAGTATCCCATCCGACTTCGCTTCGCTTTCGAAACTTCGGGATCTTTATCTCCAACATAATCGTTTTCCGGTGAGATCCCTAACGGCTTTATTCTCTTTGCCGAATTTATTTCGCTTGATTTGGCCGGTAATAGATTCTCCGGGCAATTCCTTTGGGGTTTAATAATTTAACTAATCTAGCTACATTGTTTTTAGAGAGTAATCGGCTGACGAGGGTGATCCCCGATTTGAAGCCGAGTAATCTTAAGCGCTTTAATGTGTCTTATAATCTGTTGACCGGAGATATCCCTCGCGTGATTTTGTGGGATGCCGTCGACGGTGTTCCAAGGGAATTCTCTTAGCCCTTGTGCTACCATCTGGACTTTCTCCGTCTCGTGCTCTACTGGTGGTAGTAGTGATGTTCAGGGTGGGGGTAGTAAAGAAGAAGAGCAAGCTTTCGCGTGGGCTATCATGGTATCGTTATCGCTTTGTGTGGTGGCATTGATTGCTATACCGCTTCTTATCTTTTTTTCCGTCGTAGGAGAAATAAGAAGAAAGAGCAGACAGACGAGAACAAGGTCCGACTCCACCCTCTTTCTACACCACCACCACTCGTCGCTCCTCTCACACTCTTTCTACACCACCACCGCCGTCACTCCTCTCACCAAAACAAAACGCCGAAAATCGAAACATCCGAACGTATGCGCCATTTATATTAGATCTATTTATAAAAAATCATATCATATCATAAGAAAGGAACAAATACAATCTATCACTAGGAGAAAGTAAAATAAAATAAAATCGGAGGGCAAGATCATGCGGTCCAAGGCGTATTCAAAAGAAGGACGAGGATTTTCGAGGTTGTCGAGGGTGGTGATCGATATTCATCAACCTCATCGATCTTCCTCTTCTTCAATTTGTTAAACTGTTGGGTGATGGTACGACTCTGAGGAGGAGGATCCACAATGCCATTACAAGGATACCGCAAATAATATTTTGGTTTTATGCAATTTCTTGTAATTTAGCTTATTTATATTTTTTTAGTTTCGTTTTTTTTGTAATTTAGGGTATTCCACCAATAGGATGATTTTTTTTTCATTTTTGTAATTTGTAGATTTTTCGTTTTGTTGATTTTTTTTTTCATTATTATTATTTTCGTTTTGTTGATTTTAGGATTGTTGAATGTGGTCGTTTTGGTTTTTTTTTTTGTAAATTATGATTTTCGCTTTTGTCAATTTAGCGTAGAATTTGGATTTGTTAATGTAGTTGGTTATTTGTTTGAATCTAGGTCGATTGTGTAATTTAGATTTATTGACTTTTGTGTAATTTCTTATAATTCCACATTTATTCTTTGTGTGATTTTTATGTAATTTCACTAAATCTTGATTTTTGTATAATTTATTATAATTGCATTTTTTATAAGCTCATATGTTGTTGTTTAGTATAGTGTTACGAGAATTTGAGATATTATTTGGTAGAATATTAAAATGGGATAATTTGGTAGAATATTTGGTAGAAAAATGAGGAAAATTTAGTAGAATATTAAAATGGGGTAATAAATTTGGAGTATAGGGTTTAATAAGATATTTTTTAAAATAATTTGAAAATGAGGTCATTAGGTAATTATAGAAAACATAAACAAGTACATGATATTTAAAGTTTAACTCTTAAATTAAATGTAATTTATTTTTTTTATTTAATTAATTATTAAATGTAAGAAAGTTTATAAATTTATATATTTAAATGATTTTATGGATATAAAAAATAATTAAATTTTAGTACTATCTCGATTGAGTATGGTCTGTTAGAGTTTGAATGCAGTGCGTCGGTCTGGTCAGCGCCAAGATATAATCTTGCCAACGGGCCGTGCCGGTAATTCCGGTCAGGTTTCAATCGTGCTTTGAGACCGACCTCACAAGGCCATACCAGTGCTCAGCCAAGAAAATCAGGCTGACCCACTGGTCGATCTGTTTCTGACACCCCTACATCTATGTATTGTTGTCCAACTGTTGTGATTATACTGCATTCCATTGAACGATGTGCCAGGAATGTACCCTGATGAGAATCGTGGGGTTCCATTAAAACAATTTGAAAGTGTTTTTTTGTTAGTAATATTATGCATTTGGCTCACCGAAGAAGTTGATTGTTTCCTTGCTTAGGGTCATCTGTTCTAGCCTAGCAAGTACCAACAACCAACTAAATATAATCCTAACATCTTGAAATTTGCACAGTGCATTAAAGACATAAAATAGGCAGACTTCACAGCCAGTATCCACCAAAATCCTCTCTTTCATGGCGCATGAACACGAAAAATGAGACCAATGTATCCGAAATCTTGGAGTAGGCATGCACCAAATCCCTTTCTCTTTGAAGATTGAGGCACATACTTCTCCATTTGCAGTATGCTGAAGAGGTACAATAGATGCATAAATACATGTGAAACCCTTATTGGTTAAATGCTCAATTGATCAGTGTTTCAGTTGTCAGCAGATTAAAGCCAACATCAAGATGAAGTGGCTTGGTGTAGCCTCCACCGACATCACTGCATTAAGTGACAAGAAAGTAATATAAACTTCTCAACGCAATTTCTGCAATCTTGTGAGAAGCTTAATACGGTCTGAGATATATACAGATCAGTTATCCAAGCCAATTCACTTCAGAATCAGTGATGTATAATCCCTGGCAAAATTGATGGAAAATACACAATGCTCCACATCTGCATATTCTTGCAAAGTGAAATCCATAATGAGTAGTGTGATTGAGTTCAAGCTACTGGAGATTAGAGTGTGTTGTAACAAGTCAATATCGGATCATGAACTGCAAACATGAATAGTGATATCAGGCTCAAACTTTTTAAGTAAATAATCGTAATTCAAAACTGGAAGCAACTCGGATAGAGAAGACATACAGAAAAAATAGACAGAAGGATGACGAGTACCGATAAACTAGGTTGCACGAGAGACGGATACTCGGTACGGGTTCGAATCCGGGTTCGGGGCACGATGAGACATACAAAGCGAGATTTCAAGATTTTAAGATACAGGATACATATCGTACCAGGTACGGGTATGAGTATGTGACCTAGAAGAAGTACCAGCATAGACATCCATGAAAGACGAAGTATATACTTAGGCTCATGTTAACGATGGTATTAGTATTCCCCGCAAAGCCGCAACATTTTCCCAATTTAGTAAATATAGTCTAGAAAATAGTGGTCGAAGTTCAATCCTGAAGTGACATAAATTTCAATGCAAGAGCATGTGTATTGGATTCCAACCTTTTATGCTTTCTTGTACTTTACTTTATGTTTTTAGCTCTTTTCTTCAAGTTTGTTTAGGCCATTATTATGTTACTATAAAGAGTGTTCACTAGGAATTCTTCTTATCTCTCACTTAAGCCTCAGGGGGTGTGATGAATGCACGAAATCAAACTTCCTACCAAGCTTTAACTAAAATCGTCGTGGTTTGCCTTATTGACCTTTAGTTTTGTAGCCTCTTTAAAGCATCCCCCTCCTCCAATCAAATTCCAGATTCAACTAGTTGTAATGAATCAGCATACATGGCGACCATAAACAAGTAGATTAATGGCAGAAAATAGAGTTTATGGATGTGAGAAAGATGATTAAGGAAAAACAAATGATGATATGATTGGATAGATGATTAAATCACCGATTACAACCAAGCGACTCTTTCGAGAGGAATGGCACTCTCCCGTTGAAACTAACTGACTATTTTTCACCAATATTCAACATGCTTACTTTCTCCCTACTCTCCTCTATTTATAGAAGATTTTTTCCTACTCTCCTCTAACTAACTTAGTTCCTTATTCCTCAAGCTAACCCATAACAAACTAATTAGTATTACCAAAAGTGCTCCTTCCCCTAGGCCAATCTTATTACAAAGGCAATCAGCCCAGGATTACATTTCATTCCAAATCGAGAACGACTAATTAAATGATGGACCAACATGGCTAAAAGGATGCGCGACAATGAAGTCAATCTAGCATATGTCACAGAGTCGGTGCAAGATGCATAAGATTGTGTTATCCTGATGGCTACACTGGCAGCTGTGACGATTATAGAAATGGACAAAACCTCATGAGACTCCTGTATAGAGAAAATAAGAGAATGATAGTCAGATGCTTCGGTCCTTTGAAACAGATGGGAACACTATGATACTGAGGATTGAGGAAGGGGTGGAATAAACCCCAAGGTCCCCTCAAGCATTTCCTGACCTATTCATCCCTAGCAGTAGCACTATGGCCATATCATTGTTAGTATTGCTTTTCGTTGCTTAGGAAAGGCTTAAATTCACTTATGCATATTGTTGCTCTATTTTATCCTTAAATCGATGTAAATACACTGGCTTAAACTACTTTTTTTTCATGAGAGTTTTATTTGTCGTAGCAAATGCATGTGTTTGTCCCAAACTGCAACGTAATGTGCAATGTGCTACGTGCAGTAAGTAAATAAGTCAGCGTAATTCCGTCTGTGATAAGAAGGATTGTCTATAGATTAAGGCTATTCAAAGCCTCTTTTATATATTACTTCCTAGTTCCTCCGTTTCAAAAATACTTGCTAAATAGAGAAAATGGGAAGTTGTTAAGAAAGGTAGAGAGATAATGCGAGGGACCACCACTTTTTGAATAAAAACATTTGTTGAGGGAAAAGTAGAGTATTTTAAAGGAGGAAGTGGCGACTACCAACTTTTAAGGGTATTTTAGAAAGTTTGCCCATTTGTGGTGTGTAGCAAATATTGTGACATTTTCATTTTAAGGAAGTGTAGCAAGTATTTTATAACACACAGGAAATACTTGTTGAGTGCAAGTTGGTACAATCCATGCTACAGTTGGAAAAGGGAAACGATCTTTTATCATGAGAAAACTTGAGTACATAAATTTACTGTAGCTCGTACACCTTATGAAGGTTTTTGTGAAGGCGTCTAGCTTAACATAGATGAATTACGAAAAGGTTGGATGGCTATTGCAGAGAAAAACATGGATACACAAAAAAAATTGGTCAGCATACCAGACAGAAATTACCTAAATGTTAATTTCCAGCAGCTGACTTTCTTTGTATAACCAAGTCATCAGCAGAGTAGTAATCTGCAATCAGCCTGTACATATATGATGGATTATGCCCTCCTCTGCAAGGGAAGCAACATTAGGTCCGAAGCCTAAGCAATAAAGTATTTAAGGAAGTACATAGAAAAAAAAAAAAAGAGCTAATGCCTAATGGAATAGAAAGACAACACAACTCATTAAGACCAGCTGTATTATAAAAGGAAAAAGTTAGGAGGATCTCCATTCAATTACATAAAAGGTGATTCTGTAGTACAACTGCACTTGTCGCTGTTCTTTACTGTCATCTTGTACTATTGAAGTCCACCAAACATCAGTTAAGTTAATTCCCCACAAATAACACACATTGACTCCAGTATGGATTCTCTATCACTCTTCACCCTTCCTCAGAGACATCAATATTGGCAATACTTAAATACTTTAAATTTTTAAGGATACGAAGGAAGAGTAAAGGTGATTTAAGGATAGATTTTAATGATGACCTTCAACTTTCTTTTATAAGTAATAAAGAATTAGATTAGACAGACACCATGGGTGTCACCTACTCACCCATGTACAAAAAAAGCAGCATTAATATAGAAGTGCTGGCTGTTTAGAGAAGGATATCCCTGATTGACACTGCCTATAGGGTACCCATCCCTAGAAGGCCACCTAATCCTATTCACACTCTTTAATTTTGTTGAGGAATTGCCCCCAATTCTTACACCAATGAACTAGAACTTTATTTACTTTTCTTACATCTTACCTCACATGACCAGTATTGGACTCGCACTTTCCATGTGCAACAAACTGTTGCGAGACTACAGTGTCATTTACTTGGGAAAGATCATGCTCCTATATAATGTTGAACCGTAAAATCAATTCAAAAATTTCTCTATGAACCCACAACCTCGTCAACTATTTTCTTACTGCAAGATTTTTGGATAGGGAAGGGGGAAAGCATGGATGGACCAGAAAAGAATTTAAATATTTCAAATTTGAGTAGCATAATTCCTAGCATTTCAAACTACAATGAAAAACAACAAAGAGCTTACGTGTCAGTGATAAAGAGGCTAACAAGCTTTGGTGGCACATAATCAAATGCAGGGTTGACAACGTGAAGGAGCGGTTCACCATTGCTACTTCCAAAATCTAAACAGTCTGAGAACTCTCCAAAATCAAGCAAATCAGATGGGGACTTCAGCTCATTCAGTAAGACCTCTGGATTGTGAGGATACAAGGGGCATAACTGTCACAAGTAACCCACATAGCATAACAACTAGTGAGCTATATGAATCGCACGAAAAGCAACAATGCAAAGATGGAAGAACAAAAATGTTAGCAGGTAATAGAACTTATATAATTTTCTAAACAAGTAGTTTTGCCAATTTGCAAGACAGTTCACATTATTTCTTAGCACACTATAATCAAAATGATCAGCGCCAGTTTATTCACCAGTTTTCCAGAAAATGAAACGGAATAATGCAAATAAGACGGAAATTGAATGTTGATCGATGCATCACACTGCTTAACAGAGAACATACTTTTCTCCCTTACTAGACCCTCTTCCCCTTCAACACCAAGCCTTCATATACAAACCTTGCCTCTTCCACCCCTTCCCGCCAAAGAAAATAAGCAATAGAGAACTAATTTTCTCTCTCCGCCGTCTCTTTAACTCTATCGATCTAAATAAAGAGGTACATGCATAAGTTGATCTAAATCACGTTGGTGTAGCATTTATAGTACATAAATGTCTTATGATAGAAAATCATACTTTGAAAAATCATTTGAATGGATCTAGATGGTTAAAGGAGTGATTGAGGAACATCTTATCAAAAACCATGTAATAATACTAAGAAGTTCGCGTAATATTTTAACGCTTTTGTTCAAGAGTTATCTTCATATAGAAAAGGTGGTCAAATGAGGAAGCGAAGTAATTGTTCAAATAGAGACGTCATAACTCAGAACCAATTTTCACCTTTTGTTATCAAAATTGAGTTCACATGATTATTCTCAGATCACATAATATTAATCTCTACATAAGCCCTACATCAACATAACATATTTCACGTTTTTCTCACTCATGCAAAATGCCATCAGCTGTTCAGCTATTATATTTTAGCTGTGAGTAGTATCTAGGGCTTTTGAGAAAATCCCAACATCCCTGATCATATTAGCATGTATCACATATCTAGCCCTTCTACAAAAACTTCTCTCCAACCAAAACAACCTCAAAGTTCTTCAAACAAACAGTAGACTGTGCTTAACCTTGTTTGATGCTCAATTGATAGATGTTACTTGAAATGCAGTAACTGTCAATTCATTACCCTGTTTTTTTTTTTATAAAAAGCCTTGAAGGACAAAGATAGTTAAGATACAAACATGTTATGAACTTAGATGTTGGGACTAAAACCCCAATATTGGCGAAGCTACACTATAGCTGCCACTAACATTACCACCCCAAAAGTAATGGCATCAATCTCAAAATCACCCGCTGAGAAGATTAGATTATACAATCTGTATCTCCTTAATCACATTCCCATAACCACCCTTTACAATTAATTGTGCAATCAACTATTAAATAATCAAATACTAGAAACCTGATTATATAACCTAATACAACAACATTGTCAAAGCCTTAATCCCAATAAGATGGAGCCAACTGCATGAGCTTAGAAAAATAATCTCCAGTGGCCATCCACATGGATCCATTACCTCTACTGTATGCTCCTACATACCCAGTTTTTTCATACCACTCTTTCTTTGACCTCCCTTGACTTTTTCTTAAATCCCCAAAATCTCCACTACCATTATTAGTGCATCTTCTCATCGGAATCTGACATGCCCAAACCAACATAACTGGTTCTTTCTTATCCAATTCTCAATATTTGGAACTCCAACCTTCTTCTGGATATCTACATTTTGAATTCTATCACTCAAGGTGATTCCACTCTTCCATCTCTAATATACAGATCTTAGCTACACCCCTTACTAATATGATCATATATAAATGTCCAACATGCCAACCCATATGATAATGTCAATCTAATAGTCGTCGTACACAATTGTCCCTTTAACCTTAGAGGTAATCCTATGGTAGCATAATGTGACTACGCTTGGAGACTCGTGGGCCATATCTTCGTGAATATCTTGATCCCTTTGTAAGATCAATCCAATGTATCTAAAACACTCACTTATGAGCACTGCCATACCATCGAATGAAACTACATCCTCTTTTGATTTCTATTGATATTTCACTTTATGTAATCAATTTTACTCCTCCTTACCTTGACGCTAAATATTCTAACTTTTGCCTCCAGCGATGTAATTTAGAATTTACCGCATCTTTGGTCTTATCCACCAATGCAATATGATCCACGAACAACAAATACCACAAAATCATCCTTAACAAACCAAGTTAGTTATTAGTGTTGCAAAGAAAAAGAGGTCTTAATGCAAATAGTCGGCATAGTCCAATTGTAATAGAAAATTCCTTTGTTACTCCATCACAAATTCTGACTTTTAGCATCGCCCACCAAAGCAAGTCTTTGTGTATATTGTCATTAGACTTCTCTAGGACAATTAAATCATGAACAAATCCTTCTTCCTCACCTTGTAATATTCCATCATTTCCCCGAAAATATGTATGGCTTCTACAGTAGACCATTCTGACTTGAACCCAAATCGGTTCTCTAAAATGCATGTACATTTTCTACAACTTTGCTCTATCACACTTTTCCACAATTTTACTTCCTCCGTTTCGATTTATTTGCAACCATTGGAGTGGCACGGACTCCTAGTTGAAATTTCTTAAGGGGTGATTAGAAAAAGAAAGGGGCATGTGATTAAATTTAAGTGGAGAGAGAAAGTGGGGCCAATTAGCCACCACTATGAACCACTGCCAATCACCACTGCCACACACCACCAACCACCACAGCCACACACCGCCACTACCAGCAACCACCACCACTACTACGACACCAGCCACGTCATAATCGACCACCTGCAATGGTGGGATTCACCGGATTCTCCTTCTCCAACACATCTTCCACCTCCTCTTCTTCCTCCCCCCATTTTCTTCCTCTTCCCCCTTCCCTAACCCTAACACATCTTCTCTTTCTCTCTCCCTTCCTCCTTCAGCTTCGACGCCACTCTTCGGCGGTTCGGCGCCCCCTCAACCTCTTCCTCCATTCCCTCCTTCGGCACCACTCTTCAGCTTCACCTTCTCCCTCCTTCGGCTTCGGCGACACCTCTTCTGATTCATCCTCTCCCTTCTTTGATTTCAGCGCCGCCTCTTTGACTTCCTCACCTCCTTCCTTTGGCTTCTGCTGCTCCTCCTCTTCCGCTCCTTCCTTCGTCACATCCCCACCGGCAGTCGAAAGCGAAAATGAAGGGAAGCAGAATAACGCAAAAGTTGGTGGTTGAATTTGTGGAGTGGTGAGGAGAGAGAAGATGGTTGTGATGGTCGTGGTGGTGCCCGAAATCGGAGACCGAAAAGAGGAGGATGGTGGTGGGTGATAGTGGTGGTATGAAAATGGAAGTTGGTAGTGGTGGGTGATGAAGATGGAAGTTGGTGGTGGTGGGTGAAGATGATGAACTGATGATGATGGTGGTCAAGGTGGGTATTCAAGAGAGAGATAGCTAAAGTACATTTTGGACTTTTGGAGTTTTGGTAGATTAATTTAGGTTAGGATAGTAATTAGTTTTATTTGGGTTGTATAATATGTGTTTTAGTTTTTAGGTAAGGGTATTTTTGTAATATCGCATTCAAAAATCATACCAAAATAGGAAAGTTTGAGTTTGTTGCATCAAATTTGAAACTGCCAAAAACGAAAACTGTTGCATTTAAAACGAAACAGAGGAAGTATGTTATGAGTGTATGACTCGTAAGTTTTATCCCCAAGTAATTTCAACACTAGCATCCCCAAGTAGTTGGTATTGCTAACAAGGAACTTTTCCTCCAATTTTGTTATATCTTGTTTGTCCTCCATAACTTGTTAAATAACTCTCCTAGCCGGTAATACCAAATTAACAACCTTCCCTAGCCAACTCCAAACCTCAATAGGAACACCATTTGGCCAACAATTTTCCTCAATTTCATTCTCTCCGATGCCTTTTCTATTTATTTTTATTTTTCACTAAATTCATCAGATATAAATAAAAACCTAATGTAACTTATGAAAAAACATCGCAATACAAATTTTATAAACCCCCTCCCAACCCCAACATTGACAATCCTAAACATCCCTCCCTATTTCTCTCTTACCAACTATCCTCACCCTCATTGATGAAAGCTCATCTCCCTTACCTCCCCATATCCAGCCTCCTTCCTGTGTTGTGTATCTCTCTCTCTCTCTCCTCTTTCTTATCTCGAATCCTTCCAAGGACGCTGCCACGATTCAAGTTGGACTCATAATTAACCTTCAGTTGTCGAATCTATCCATCAAATAAAGATTCAACAACAAAGGACAAATTTTTATGAAAAAACGATTCATCGATAAGATTATCCGTTTCTTTTTTCTGTTTTCCTTTTTTCATTTGCCATGAATTGATGAAGATTTAAGGTGGGTGTTATGGCGATTGTGGTTGTGGGGTGATGGTGGGAATCATAAGGTCAGCTAGTGGGTGAGGAGAGAAAACAATAGGGGATGGAAGAAGGGGTTGGGTTGAGGTTGGGACGAGGTTTTAGAAAGGGAAAGGTTGGGTGTGGGGAAGAGGATGCCAGAAGGTGGTAAAGATACGGAGCAAGATGTCATAGGGAAGGCTAACAGTTAAAATTAAACAAATGGTCAGGAACATGAGATTAAGAGAATGTAGAAAATGTCCAACGAGGAAGCCTTTTACGGTTTTATGGCCAGAATTGAGAAAAGCAGAAAATTTTGCTCACAGTAGAAGCAGATTCAATCATCCTAAGGACCTACAAGCAGTGGCGGAGCTAATATGGGTCACGTGGGGTCACGTGACCCCTCGAATTAAAAAAAAAAAAAAGTAAGGATTTTTCGTAAAAAAAAATAATAATAAAATAAAAATAAAAATCAGCAACGTTCGGCGCTATTAAAGAGGTTCCGGCGCCCTGTTTCCATCATCTTTGCCCGCTATTAGCCTATTATTGTCTAGTGGTCTGCCACTTTGGCCCACTTGCAGTGATAATTAAATAAAAAATTAAAAATCATTTAATTTTTAAAACTTATCAGTATCACTTTCTCCCTCCTCCTTTTCCCAATACACTAATACAACGCTATTATCAGTCACGCTACAACAAAATTCAATTGCCCAGTTCAGGCTTCACTGCTTTCAGCCTTCACGTTCGCCGAAGTCCCTCGATCACCGGGCCGCACGTCTGCACGCCGACCAGGCGACCACCGCACCGCTCGTCCGCTATCTGACGGTCCGACCTCCCATCAGGTATTGAAATTTCAAACAGTTTAAATTTTAATTCTTTTACTGTTTTACATTATTTATTTCCTAATTCCTAAATTGTATATTTAAAATCTTATTTAGTTGATATTAATTGTAATATTTGCATACATGTGTGAATTTTTGAATTTGTGAAGTGTGATAAGTGATTGATGCACTTTGTCAGTTTGTTGTCAAGTTTTTTTTGTGAATGTGTGAAATGTGAATTTGTATAAATTAGGTAGTGTAAACTGTTAATTAATTTATAATTTTATATGATGATTTAGTTTCTTAATGATGGTAATTTATTGATTGATTTTCATATAGTTTAATAGTTAGTTCATATGTGTTAATTTGTATTAAATAATGAATACAGGAAACGATGAGTGATACACCTAGATCAAAAAAATCAAAGGCAATGGGAAAACAACCCGATCTTCGACAATTTATGTTCAAGAAAATGAGATCTCAAGATAATTCATGTTCTTCAACGCCACCGGTAGATAGTAGTACTCCATCATCTAATGCTAGTGCGTCTCCATCTTATTATTCTCCTCAAATTAACGAAAATGATATGAATTTGGGTGGTTCAAATACGGATAGTGTGCCATTAGAGGATGAAGAGTTGGTTTACGATGTTGAACTTCTTCCTCATGACCCGGGAAAAAGAATAAACATAATGGATTATCCTTCAAATCAACGTAATGCGATTAGGAGGGCATATATCCTTGAAAAACCTTGTCAACCAAAAACTCATAACTTCCCTCAAAGAGATCTTGGGGGCCGCGCCCGTCGATTTGTTGCTTCTTGGTTTGATAAATGGGATTGGCTTGAATATAGTATCGAGAAAGATGCGGCATTTTGTTTTGTTTGTTACTTGTTTAAGAATGATATTGAAGTTAATGAGGGAGGAGATGCATTTGTAGATGGAGGATTTAGGTCATGGAATAAATCGGAAAGGTTTAAGATACATGTTGGAGGTATAAAAAGTGCTCACAATCTTGCTTATGAGAAATATATGAATTTGAAAAATAAGAAAAAAAATCAATCATTGAAACTTTTGATGATGTAAGTGATGTGATTAATAGTGAGTATGAAACTCGCTTGAGAGCTTCGGTTTCTTGTTTGTCTTATCTATTGCGGCAAGGGTTGGCATTTCGTGGACATAGGGAAGATGAAGAATCTCTTAATAGGGGAAATTTCATTGAGCTTTTGAAATAGTTAAAGTCACATAATGAAGTTGTTTCAAAGGTCATTTTTGAAAATGCTCCCAGAAATTGTCAATTGACATCTCCCATGATTTAAAAAGATATCATAAATTGTTGTGCTAAAGAAACAACTAAGCGGATTATAGAGGAAATTGGTGATGATTACTTTGCTATCTTGGCCGATTAATCTAGTGATGTATCCCAAAAGGAACAACTAGCTCTTTGTTTGCGTTATGTTGAAAAGAAAACGGGAAAGGTTGTAGAGCGATTTCTTGGACTTGTTCATGTTGGGGATACCACCGTTTTGTCTCTTATAAGTGCAATTATATCTTTGCTTGTTGATCATTCATTAAGTCTTTCTAAGATTCGAGGGCAATGTTATGATGGGGCTAGTAACATGAAGGGTGAGATAAATGACCTCAAGACTTTGATTATGGATGATACTCCAAATGCATACTATGTTCATTGTTTTGCTCATCAACTTCAATTAACTCTTGTTGCGGTTGCTAAAAAGAATAATGAGTGTGGTTGGTTTTTTGTTACACTTGGAACCTTGTTGAATGTGGTTGGAAATTCTTGTAAAAGAAGATAAATGATTCGAGACATCCAAGCTCAAAATGTTACTCGATCCTTAGAAATGGGTGAACTTGAAACGGGGTCGGGGTTAAATCAAGAACTTGGTTTGAAAAGACCCGGTGACACTCGTTGGGGTTCTTACTACAAAACTCTACAAAATGTCATGAACTTGTTTCCTACAATTGTTGATGTACTTGTGATGATTGGAAAGAATGGTTCAAATGCGGATGATAAGGCAAAAGCTCAAGGTGTTGTGCTCTTACTAGAATCGTTTGATTTTGTTTTTATGGCACAATTAATGTCTACAATATTTGGGTACACTAATGAGTTGTGTAATGTTTTATAAAGAAAAGATCAAGACATTGTTAATGCCATGAGACTTGTTTCTTTGACTAAAAGAGTATTGCAAAAAATAAGGGATGGTGGGTGGGAGATTCATTTGAGTAAGGTTACCTCATTTTGCAATAAACATGCCATTGATGTTCCCAACATGGAGGATAATTACAATCCTCAAGGAAGATCAAGACGTTTTGTCAAAGAAGCGACTTATCTTCATCATTTTCGGGTGGAAGTGTTCATAGGAGTAATCGATCTACAACTTCAAGAACTTAACAACCGTTTTGATGAAGTTAATATGGAGTTGCTTAAATGCATGGCTTGCTTATGTCCCAAAGATGGATTCTCTTCTTTCAACAAGGAAAAGGTACTTAAACATGCCGCTCTTTATCCTTCCGAATTTACAACTAATGATTTGGATACTCTTGATTGTCAACTTGATATATTCATGGAAGATATCGAGATGATAGTGGTGAATTCCAAGATGTCAATGATCTTTCTTCCCTTTCAATGAAGTTTGTTGAAACATATAGGAATAAAGCTTATCCACTTGTATTTTTGCTCATCAAGTTGATGTTGATTCTTCCGGTTGCTACGGCAAGTGTGGAAAGAGTGTTTTCGGGAATGACTTACATAAAAAAGTAAGTTGCGAAATAGCATGGGTGATCAATTTTTGAATGATTGTTTAGTCACTTTTCTTGAAAAAAAGTGTTTCTTCAAGTTTCCAATGATGATATTATTAATCGTTTCCAAAAAATGAAGACTCGTCGAATGCACTTGTAATTTTTATTTTTATTTATGTAATTTTTTCTTAGTTTGGAATGTATGACAATGAATATTAGATAATGTTTCTTTGCGTTCTAAAATTTTCAATATTGAATATCTTTTGTCTTTTTTGTGACCCCGCGATTTTGAAATCCTGGCTCCCCCTTGCCTACAAGTGTTCAACATAACGCAAACTTCTTTCTATAACCATAAATTCTAAGAGGGGATCCAGAACAAATCACCTTGTGACTTCCGGCTACTACCACAAACGGGACAGCATGTCTTTGAGCAGCAAGAGCAACCATATTCAGACCAACAGGGGCTATCAGTCCACCGTTAGCCATAATGGCATGAGCTCCAACAATGACCTTCAAACAGGGAGTTCAAAATTGTTGAATTTGGCTACATTCAAAAAGTAATATATGCATACAAATAGATGTAGTGAGCAAATATACCATGTTCACTCGAGATATCATGGCAAAAACAGCAGAGTCAGTGATTACGGTGGTCTGCAGACCTCTTGCCACTAATTCTTTAGCAA
Organism: Beta lomatogona; assembly: GCA_947646795.1. Classification (NCBI taxonomy): domain Eukaryota; kingdom Viridiplantae; phylum Streptophyta; class Magnoliopsida; order Caryophyllales; family Amaranthaceae; genus Beta; species Beta lomatogona. The sequence goes on from CANSNZ010001411.1 coordinate 368,733, forward strand.
GAACATGCCCTTGGTACCTAGTTCCAATGTGGCAGCAAAACATTAAGCAAAAACTTATCTCGATATAATATTATCTACTAAGAATCTAATAAATTAATAGCCCTCTGCATCTCTGCCAATTCCCAATGTGCCCTACAGTTGACAGTGTAAACAAATAAAGAATCCACAAAGAATTTTAGTGTCACTGCAGCTTCAGGTAAACCTTACCATTTCCATACAGATATAATTTGATATTAATGATATTCCATAGTAACTGAGTTCCATGCACAAAAATTATCTAGCGACATTTTTAGAGAAATCAGAAGCGATGTCAAGGAAGGAAAGGATAGACAAAGAAAAGACAACAAAAAGGCAATTTTCGAAAAAAAAAACAAAAACAAAGAGTCCGATTCAGTAGTTTCATAATTACAACAAAGCTCTCCTATTTTAAGCAAAATCCTAATACTAATAAGAACATTTTGAACACAGGATTCATATCCTATTTTTTCTTTAAGAGAAAATGAAGCTAGGAAGTACCTTGGAGCACCTTCTGCCACAAAAACCCGAAAAGATCTTTTTTCTCCTTTGCTGCAGAGAGAAATTCCATCACTGTTCTTGAGCGTCCCAAAGTTAGTATCACCTCACTGCAAGATTTCGCATAGTTCAATGAGCAGATAGCACAGGCTGAGCTTAAATGATGCCAGCACATAGACATATGGAAGTTTTTGAACAAAAAATTGCATGTTAAGTTCAGATAGAAAGACACTTATAGTGAAACATACAGTAATGCCCTTTTGCATTTCCTCACGAGAGCCTGAAAAAGATGGTTACAAGGAACGCTGGGAAATAGGCATAATTAGTGCACCACAACAAATGATGCATGCTGTTATTGTTTGTGTAGGTACTCATGATAGCCATTTGAGTCACATAGGCAGAGGAGCGCGGTAAAAACTCATCAAAGACATTTGAGCCACAGACATAATGAGCACCTATATTACTCGGGCTCATTATTAGACTTCAACTACCCATGTTGGATCCTCCGCACTATATCAACACTTCATTTTGGGCCAGCTGAGTGAAACACTTGGACACATAGAGTCCACCTAACATAGCTGAGAACAGACAGCAAGACACTGATTCTTGCATTACATTGGATACAAATAGATGTGAATATAGTTTACAGCCAATGGATCAAGCGAGCTTATAGAAATATACAAAGAGGAAGTATTAAACAGGCCAGAGTCCAAACTCTGTAGACAATAAGAAGGCAACAAAACTAAAAAACTAGAATTACATTATATTTATCAATATCATATGCCAGATTACTTTTGATTTCTTACTTCGCAGCTAATTAGCCATCAACAAAGCACTGAAAGTAATAGACCCTTTGTATAGGGCTCTCAACTCTAAGCTAAGAAAAATTGCTCACATGTGTCCAATATAAAAATTGAATCCACATAGGCTGCAGATAGGAAACCTTAAATACAATGACTTCTTAAAGATGACAAACCAAAGCATTTGGTACGAAACATTGAGTAAGATACAAGAACATACTTTTGGTGAATGTGCTCGACCGCTTGCTCAGCAATCTGCTCATGGCAAGTAGCAATATCCTGAATAAGATCATTGATTGCTTCAATGACATCATGCTTTAGTTTTCCGGCTCCTGGAGCCCTTATCAGCAGCTGCAGACAGTCACTTATTAATAACTAGATGTAGCAGATATAGTAACTCCAGATTATATAACAAAAGCACAATTCTCCCACGCCTATTCTAAAAATTTTCTTCTGTATTAATGTCCAGATTACATAAACAGAAAATATATCGAATCCCTCCAGTAAGATAGCTTTCAACCCAACCCTATGTCCCATATCTAGCCATTGTTTCTATCTTGAACAATAAGATTTTTCATTATTATTATGACTAATAAAGATATTTCAAATTTTCCAGGTTCCAATTGACTCAGCCACTCAGGTAACCTCTAATCTTGGTTAAGTATAGTTCCAAGAAATGTACCATCATTTCTCTGATTACCTCCGTTATTAGTGCCAGTGCACTTTTGCTCTCTTTCTTCGGAGACAACTCATCAACCTCTATTCTTATTACCAAGAACATCAACATAAGCCTCAGAATTACCCCAATACCTCAAAAGTCCTAAATACACTCCCACCCTAGGGTAGGGTAAGGTGGTACGAGTGTGCGCAGCTGCACCCCTGTGATAACAAATAGGTTGTTTCCAATTGACCTAAAAAGGAAATCAAAACAGCTAAGGACTAAGCAGATGACCACATAAGCACAGCTGTTGTAAGTTGTACAATAGACCTAAAACATCCTATAACAGAAACAAAAATAGCAAAGGTCCCAGCAGATGCTTTGGCAATTATAATAGGGGGAAAACAGCAAGACGCAAGCTTTAAGCCTCATTTCCTGAGCTTTTGTAAGGTTAAAGCTACATTTGACGCTCACTACAGAAAACAGGAAGCACGAGAGCACGATAAGTAAGCAGCATATAAGAGCAGGACTTTAATTATTCTGTCCTGTCAAGGGTCGATAAACAGCTGCATTGTGGAAGACCGGGCACATGACGAGGAGGCCATTACGGCTATAATAGTTGATAACGGTAATTGGAGCCGTAGGGTACTAATGAGACTCTAGTTACCCCCAATGAGAGATAGAACTGTCCAAAAACGAGATAAACATAAGGATTTCAAGATCTAGAATTCTAGGTTGTTGTGGACCAAAATAAGAACTTTATCGATACAAGCAGGTTAAAGGCTCCAATGGAAAGCTTAGGAGAGGGAGCAAGGTCTGCAGTAGCATGCAGCAGCTTACAGTCACCACCCAAGGAGAACTCCAACAATATATTAGAAGCTTTAGACCCTGCTGTATTTAGATTTTTGTTCTATTATTTACTTTGTTAATTAACTCTCTAACAGCAAGATGCCTCAATTTTAAGATTTAAACGTTGACTTGTAGATTAAGAAAGAGTTTAAAGCTATGAATTCACATTTGATTGCATCATCAAGACCCTAATTAAGGAAGGTTATGTAGTGAAAAAAGATCTGTCAGTGAGGTCATCTAAGCTGACCTGATAGAATCTGCAAGGGTTATGCTTGCTCACCCGGTCAATGTGTATCTTAAGCTAGTTTGATCTTATCTCTTCGTGACCAAAGTTATTGTTTAGCCTTGTTTAGCTTCCAAAAAGAGAGAAATTCTGAGTTCAAAATTTAACAAAGGAGTTATTGTTTTCAAAACAAGACACTTAATACACTAATTGAGAGTAAACACAATTGAAACAAAAAAAACTAAGCTTAAAAACCAGAAAAAAATAAAATAAAAGAGTATGAACACGGTTATATTCTCCCCGAGTAGGTTTCCTACTTTGTTTCCCAGTTTCTTTTAGCCCCTCAACTATGGGAAAATACAAAAGCAATTAGTTCAGAGTGTCCTACTGATGTTTGCATGATCCATCACATAACTATGAGAAAAGACACGTGTTTTACGAGAAATGAAGAGACAACTACAGTAAGCTCATATACATACAGCACAACTTACATTTGCTTTTTCCTTCAGTATCACCCCCGGATGAAGACGGACGGGGAACAGCAGTAGCATCAGGTATATCCTCAAGAAGAGTCTGCAACGATGGTGGGCGCAAAGTGCTCCTTGCTGCAGCAGCTACAGCGGCTGCTGACAGGACAGGATGATCATGTTTTTCATCATCTTCAACATCATCATCACTTCCAACTGAAATATTCAGGTCACCTATAGCCGCAGTTGTAGAGACAAATCCTCCTCCCTAATAATGTGCAGAACCCTCCTGATAATATTAGCGACAGCAAGCTCTGCATTTGAATTTAAATCAATGTCATAATGGCTCGTAGATGATGTATTAAAATGCAGCACTTTCTGGCAATGAGGCGCAATCATGCAAGGAGGTAATAAAAAAGGTGCAAGAGGCAACTTTGGGCACCTAATTAAGCAACTGGCACTTCAAGTTCTTTTCCCTACTTTTCATTTTCACTTTTGACTTAGTTCTCTATTATGGAGGGGTGGTAGCACGTGAAGTCTACCTAAAGCATCAAATTCTACGACATATGTGTAAGGAACCTCCCATATGAGGTGGAAGCATATCATCCATGGCGAGGCAATGCATAAGGGGGTAGGAGTCAATGCCAAAGGGTCAATCCGCAGTTGTGTAAGTTTTATTTTTTGTTTTACTTTAGTTGCCCGAGAGAGACGGGGGTCAAGGAGGGTAAAAAGGGCCACTAATGAAAATAACACTCGTCCAAGTGAAACACAGTCTACAGATATAACTTCACAGACATCAACATAACATGACGCAAAGAAAACACTTAGGTCCTCATGTTTCACTACAGTCCACCATTCTTCAAATAGTTCAATCATACATACTTCCCGTTACAATTCACTTATTGTTAGATGCACCGCTTTAAGATATTTGCACCAGCATTACATATGAAGCCAAGACACGGTTGTAAATTGTATTCAACAGGATCTCCCAAGTGCAATCCTTATCATTACCTCAGCCAAAACAAGAGTGCTCAAAGCTCAGATATAAAATGTACATAGGATAGAATCGTACCGACAGGGTTCGCAGCAATTAGCTGTTCGCCTACATTATTTACAGCATTAATAAGCGAACCGGCCTGGTTCGTGTAAGGAATCCTGTGCTGGGAAACAACTGAACGAAGCAACTCAGCTGTGTGCCTTGCTGTGGCATGTGACCCTTCAATTTTGCTAAAATCGGAATTCGCAAAATTCGTAAACAAAAGAATACTCTACATTTTTCCAATAATATTCAAAAACATGATTAAATTTACCGTTTCCTAAGTTTGTTAACAAAATCATTAACAAGAGCTTGTATGTCCGGCATTTTTACCTAAACCTGAAAGATTGGAGAACATATAAAGTTACAAAATTCTGAAACCTAAACTTTATAATAACAATTGCAAATTGCTATATGAAATAAATTACAAAGGAAATATTACATGATAGTATGATCGGAAGCACGAAAACGCCCTAATTTCGAGGTAAAAGAAAAACCTAACTTACTCGAACCTGTAGAAAAAGTTGAGGTTTATCTGTGTTGGTTGATGTTGGTCGAGTAGTGGTGGTTTCGCTTTGAGTTTAGTTTCTCTCTCTTCGACCGGCGGTGGTGAGTTGCTTATTGTTGCCTCTGTCGTCTGTCCTCTCCTGCTCTCCTTTTTCTGCTTTCTACTAAAATTGATACTCCCCTCTTGGCCTCTTCGAGATGCCTAAATGTTTAATCCGAATTTATTGGACCTAAAATTTTTTATTGGGAGCTGTTTGGTTCATATGAATATATGATTTAGTAAGAGGTATGGGTTTATGGGCTTATTCTCCCTAACTTTATTTTCGGTTCGGTTCAATTCTTAAATTATTATCATTCCTATTAATTAGTTATAATTTAATTCGGGTTCAGTTGTTTTATCTTGAAAAACATGTCCTTGGAATGAGCAAATTTATACCTAGTGTCTGTTTAGTAAATTGATAGATTTAAAGCACATACCTCAAACCCACAAGTATGGGGTTTAGAAACCCAATGGGGAGGTGGGTATGGCTCATACCAATACCTCTAGGTATCAAATAAAAGAAAAACTTCCATTCCCAAATAAAACCAAACACATGGTATTAGGTAGGGGTCATAATGAGCTTGACAAGCTGCTGAGCGGCTCGGGCTCGGCTCGGTCAAAGCTCGAGTCGTTGAAACTCGGCTCGAGCTCGGACTCGACTCGACACTTAAACGAGCCGAGCTAGAGCGGCAAAAGGCTCATGTAAAGTTTGTGAACATTACCGATTATTATATTATACTAAAAAATATTATATTAAAAAATTATTTTATATTAAAAAATTATTTATATAAATTAAAAATTATATTAAGTATTTCTTTTAAAATATTAACTAAAGTATATATTAGAAGAAAGATAAAAGAAAAGGTAAAAGCAATTAAACGAGCTCACAAGCCACAATCGACCTTCACGAGCCGGAGCCCGAACGAGCTCACGAGCCGGGAGCCTACACGAGCTCAATGAGCGGAGGCTCGAGCCGCAAATTCTAATCACGAGCTCGAGCCGAGCTCGGCTCCTAAGCTTGGCGAGCTCACGAGGCGAGCCGAGCCGAGCCCGGTTGCTTATTTGGGCTCGGCTCGCTCGATAAGCACCCCTACTATTAGGTATCAAGTTCCAAACCGATACCACCTTGGTTTCATTCCTGATTCCAAACCCATACCACAATATGAACCAAACGCGCCCATAGAATGAAAAGAACACTATGGAAAACAGTGGGGCGGGTCAAGTACGAGACCCGCCCCATCCCCATGGGTCTAGGTTTGGTGGGATGGGATTAAAATTATACCCACAATGGGTGGTGGAGCCGGGTGTGGATTTTATGCTACACCCACCTCCATCCCGCCCGCCACACCCATCCCCCGCCTCGCATATTTATTATTAAAATTCTATTTAGATACTTATATTATTAATAGTTTTATCTTGCAAAATATAAATATGTGGGTATGATGCTCGTACCAATCGGGTTCGGGTATCCATGCGGGTGGTGGGCGGGGATAAAGTGGGTACCACGCAGTGCGGAACGGGTGCGGGTACCCATGCATGTAATGGGCGGGGCGGGTGCGGAATTTTCCCCCGCAATGGGTGGTGGGGTGGGGATGGGGATGAGAACTTTATCGCGGGTGCGGGTGTGGACGTACCATCCTCCGGCACCCGCCCGCCCAATTGCCATCCCTAATAACACACCCTAAATTAGCTCCGTTTCATATTGATCGATACAATTTGACTTTTACCCAAGTGAATGTATGACTTTACCATTAATATATTTAATATAAAAACTATAAAAAGTTGATATTCCGAAAATAAACATTGAGACAAATCAACAACATTTTATAGACCGGACTAGTCAGTTGGGCGCGGACAAACACTTTGAGTTACTTGGTAAACAAAATGATGTAATTGTTGGGTCGACATGTCATTTTATCATAAGTAGAATTTGTAAGTTAGTCGTTAAATAATGATTTGCTTGCACTTGAGGAACCAAGAGTTTAGGGCTTTGAACAATCATTTTCCAATGAATGAGTCATTTTATACTTCCTTCAATTCTAAAATAAGTCTTACATTTACCATTATTGAAAGATTCAAAATATGTGTATACTTACTATTATTGGAAGTTTAAAAATAAGTGTTACTAGAAGTGATCAACATGGGCCCGGCCCAGCCGAAAAGGACCAGATTTGGACACGGATTTTCGGCCCGCGTTCGGGCTGTCCCGTCCGATTTTTTTTGGAAAAAGTCTAGGTCACGTGTGCCTTAAATATGGAAAACCCGGACTAAATTTTTGGGGCGACTCGAAAATGACCCGAAAAGCTCGCATGGCCCGGCCGAATTAGCGGATTTTGGCACGAGAATTCGGCCCGAGGCTTTGCCGTAAACGGGCCACTTTTTTTTTGCCAAAGTCAGGCCCGACCCATGATCACCTCTAAGTGTTACGTTACTTTATTTGGCATGGAATTCTCTCTATCTTTTTCTTCATCACATAGGTCACTCTTTTTGTTTCTCTATATCTTTCTCCCTCTCCTTGGTTCTTGTGCCTCCCCTCCCCCCCCCTCCCCCCATATAATACTTATTTCAAAATGGAAGAAGTATATGCATACAAAAGTATCAAAGCCTAACTCTAGAGATCCATTAAAAAGCTCGTAACACTGTTTTTTCTAATCTTATTGTTAGGTTTGTCTTATACTTTCTTTTATTTTTGTAATGTAAAAATTTGTAATGTAAAGCTTGTAATAAATTCATTAATAATTTTTCTTAGTAGTAAATGAGCATCATTGATAAAATTGTTCTCATGTTTTTGTTAATATATATTGATATTTGTCTAATTATGGTCAAAGTAGGTTATGTGAATAGTGCACATGGTCAAACTGTATCGATTAATATGGGACGGTAGGAGTACTATGTAAAAACCCAACATATGACACGATTATAGGTTTATTATCACAGCTATGTTAATGGTTTTAATTAATATATTACTTTATTGATTGATTAAATGTACTACTTTTTATACTAAAATATACAACTTTTTTATGATCTAAATAAACTTTTTTGAATGGCTTTGAATTGGGTTCCTTTTTTAAAAAAAGTAGTTTTCTAATTGTTTGTAAGGTGTAACATCACTTAGATACTCCTCAATTTTCCTTGGGTGTTTAGCTTGAGTAATCTAAGGGTTAATTAATAATATTTTTTAAGTACTTTTAGTAATTAAGGGTATTTGGAGAATTTGTTACAAACTTTAGGGAACAAGGTGTGAATTTCTTTTAAAAAATAATAACTTTATTCTCTACATTTTTAAGATTATCTCATAAATAATCCCTTTTCGAGGGAGAGGTGGTAGCTCAATAGAGTACCATTCCGAATTATGGGGCATTGCCCAGGATTCGAACCTCATCCCAACAATATGTTGGGGAATTCACTGTGGTGGCGGTGGACGTTTAGGCCTATTATCTTCCGGGCTGTTTAGTATTGTATCTAGCCTATGAATTGGTGCGCCCTACAAGCTAGTAGCTTAGACCAATTATCTTTCCTAATCAAAAATAAAAATAAAGAATCCCTTTTCCTTTTTATGTTGTACTGATTGTTCTATCACAAGTGCACCATATGCAGAAATTGTGTTGTCTAAAATTGGATAAGCTTACATTATTGTTGAATAGATATCTAGTGTTCTCTTCCTTTATTCGTGCCATATAGACATTTATTTTAATTATAATGCATGCATGGTTGTGCCATCTCCGAAGTCTAGGAAAACCGCTCGTCTTGCGTGTGGTCGCGCGCGCGTCTGTCAACCAGCCATTTCATTTTTAAAAGGTCATATCTCACTCGTTTCTCATCGGAATCGAGCGTTTGATTAGGCGTTGGAAAGATATCGAGCCAAATTTTCATCTCCAACTTGAATTTTTCAAATATATTGAGTGTGATGTGAGATATGGCCTTTTGAAGTTGACCCTTGTGCTATAAACGTTTATGAACAAATGGAGTTACTTTCTTGTGAGCAAATGGAGTTACTTGTATAAATATGTGGTTACTCTCAACAATAAAATAGAGTTGCTCCTATAAATAAATGTGGTTACTTTTATAACAAAAGGGAATACTGAAATAGTTTACTCTTATGAACGAATGAGGTTACTCATATGAAGAAATGGGGTTACTTTTGTGAATAAGTGGGGTTACTCGTATGATTAATAGGTGATATCGCTCTTATAAATGAATGAAGTTACTCGTATGAAGAAATGGGGTTACTTTTGTGAATAAATAGGGTTACTTGTATAATTAAATAGGTGATGTTACTCTTATGAACGAATGAGATTACTCGTATGAATAAATGGGTTATTGTTATGAACAGTTGGGGTTACTCGTATGATTAAATAGGTGAGGTTACTCTTATGAATGAATGAGGTTACTTGTATGAATAAATGGGGATACTTTACGAACAATTGAGGTTGCTCTTATGATTAAATAGATGAGGTTACTCGCATGAAGAGATAAGTTTACTTATATGAATAAACCGGGGTTACTTTTGTGAACAATTGGGGTTACTCGAATGTTTAGAGTCGTTGTATGATTAAATGAGATTACAAATCTCATTTATAGCTAAAAACAAAACATACTCCCCCTCGTCCCTAAATAGAGTGCCCATTTTCCATTTATGTTTATCTCAAATAGATTTCCCATTTTCTTATTTGGTATGGGTCCACCAAATAAAATATTATTTTGCTTTCAATTTTTATAATATCACCCACTTCCCCATATATATATTTTTTTCTCTCCTTAATAAACAATTCATAAAAAGTGTACCAACTTCTATATTTAATTATAATTTAATACAACTAAGGTCATACACATGATTTCTTCTTAATACTTGTGCCCAAAAGAAATGGGCACTCTATTTAGGGACTGGAGGGAGTATATTCCAACTTTCCCCTCCACTTTAGGCTTGCTAATCTTTTTTTCCTACTCATTGAGTCATTGTATTCCATAAACCCAATTACTATTGCCACCGAGTATTATCAACTCTATTGCGGCCATAAAAAGAAGAGCTCATTGACGAGCAACTAGAACAAGCACGAGCAACATAAGAAACTGGACGAGAACCCATTAATTTCTTGGAATTTATGTAAGATTTCAAGCTCTTTTCATTGAACTGCTTACTAAATATAGTTGAATTTATGAAAGAATATGATAATTCTTTGTTATACTTATCCAATGGTGAGAAAAATACTTCATATCTTCTGCGAGGAATTTCGTCGAACACCTTCTATGTTGATTTGGAAATCTTCGGTGTTTGAAATTCAAGATACCTCAAACCCGGCGTTTAAAATTCTTACCAAAATGCAAAAAGAAGAGAGTAAATTCAACGATTCTCGGTCGAAATTCGACCTTCGAAGAATCAAAGAGAGAGAATTCAATATTTACTCTTCCAATTTCCTCAAGAGGAGGAGATGTTTGAAGGTTTTATTATGAACAAACCTTCAAATTTTTGGAATTCCGAGTTTAATTTCAATCTCGAAAATAGGTTTGTTTTACCCAGAATTTCTTCTAGAAATCCCGAACTGTGTGTATAATTGAAGTTTTAAGATAGCTAAATGAAAAGAAGTGCACAAAGCCTCGCTGGGGAAGAGGAAGAGAAACAGAGCGCTCTATGGTTATTTAGAATGAAAAATCGAACATATCACTCCACTGGGATTGTTATATGGGCCGGCCACAGGAGGTTATAGATGTGGTCGGCCACATATAAGAATTTGTGCTAGAAAAGATATATGAAGCTAGCAATTTTATATTAAATCCTTCAATTGAATTATGATCACGTTACAATTCGATTTGTTTAGAATTATTTGATTTGATAGAACCTAGTGGGGATCGGTGCCCATTGTGATCAATAATTTGTTCGCATGGTCAAGGATCGTCTATTCTCCGCAACATAACTTATTTTTGTTGAGATTATATTTGCTAGTTAACTTAATTTTTAAACTAAAACTATTTTTTTGTCGAGCTTAACATAATTTTACTCAACTTATGTTAATAACTTAAGAAAGGGCCTTAAGGAGTAATGCATGCATGTTCTTATGTACACTATCTTTCTTTGACTTTCGTCCTTTGCATGAAACTTTTTCTTCCAAGCATATATATATGTTACTATAGGACCTATATATTGATCTACCAAATTCAATTTTCCTAGATTAGCATTTGTTATTCCTTGTTTGAATGAGCAATCCCTTGCGTAAGTTTCTATTTTTGTTTTGAACGAGGCGAACTCTTATAAATGTGACATTTTTATTGCTTCTCGTATGATATAACGCTAATATGATTACTAAATAGTCGATGTTTGTATTTTCAACAAATTCATAGAAGAGGCAATAGTTGATAGGAGTGTTTGGGTTTTAATTGGAAGCTCATTGGGTGTTATATGGAAGATTGTAGAGGAAGATAAAAGCATGTTGTGAAAGAATTATGGAAATAATCGATTAAGTGTCTCGCTTACTTTGCTCCGGACAAATAGATAGATCGAAACAATTCAATTCAAATTCGAAGTATGTAATATAATGTAATACTCCATCGTCTTTGTTAATAAGCCCCATTGAGCTTAGGAACTTTTATTTATTTTCGGTTTGGTTGAGCTCGATGAAAGACAAAAATGGTAGAATGGGAACCAATAAAGTGAATGTGAGAGTACAATGATGGTGTACGATGTCATTTTTATTTTGAGACAATATTTTAATAACATCTAATTTATGTATAATAAAACCCACTGAGACTGAAAGTTCTATAGTGGTCGAAAGTAAATATGACCATGGAAATCTAATGGTTTGGAATTATTTTAGGTTTTAAATTAAAGTGGGTCTAGTATCATGATGATAGGCTTATTCACAATATAACTCAATGAAATATTTTTGGGCCCCTTGCCAGCCCTGGGCCCTAGACCGTCGCATCTCTAGCTTAGGTCCAAGGGCAGGCCTGATAACGCATATGTTATGTTAGTAGCATTTTAATGAAATTCATTACACAAAATTACCTTTATTATTATGGAAAATCCCAAAACAACCATTAGACTATATCAATTACTAAAAATGTCATAGTTATATACTTATATGCACTATTTGCATATATCGACTACTCCTCTCTCCATCAAAAATCTTACTATTTTATGTTTTTCTTAAGTTCCTTGATGTTTGCTCTACATACTTTATTTTTAACTTGATATATACTTTTTCCCTTTTCATTTTCCACTCTACATTGTCCACTTGTTCGCGCTTTTTTATTCCATACTTTCTCAGGACCATATTATCTCTCCTATTTTATAAAAAAAAGTTATAAGAATTGAATTGGCATAAATTGAGATGCTACCTTAAGTTACTTGTCAAAACAAGGAGCTATATTGTTTGTTTTCAACCACGAGAATTTTTATAAATACATCCGGGTGTCAATGCTCGTAGTCTTTCCGATGCTAAGTTTTCTTCATCTTCTTCATTTAAAACCTCCAAATAAGCATAATCGCGTAATAGGTAGAGTAAAAAAATGGGAGCTATACGAGCGAAAGAACGAAATAGAGAAAAATAGCGTAATGTACTAATGAGCGTGATGGTACACGCATTCAGCTCTGGCCGGTGTATGGTGAATCTGACTCATCAACCCCTATATTTCTTTTTTATCTTAAAATATTATTTATACAAAATTTCAGCTGATAAAACAATTCATGCAATAAGCCAAACTTATCAATTTCAACTTATACTTTTCAATTTCAACTAACTTATCAATTTAATTACCTTCTTCGGCACGTGTAGCCAAACATAACCTTAATCTCCACAATCAAAAAAACCGAAAAAAAAAGCAAAAAGACAACTGTATTACCTACTCTAATTGACTTTTGATTCCTTTTCCTAATAAAACCAACTCTTAATCCAAGTTGAATGTCGGCGCTTGCTTAAACTTCACATTTGGCACCCCACACCTCCTTTCATTAGATCTAAATTCGGTTTTGCATCTCTTTCTCTCTCTTCCATATTTTCCATTGCAGTTATATCACCGACATTTCCCTCTAAATCACAGCTCCCATTAACAAGAAAAACAGCAATATAATACAACCACATTACATTTTGCATCAAATATCAACCCCATTAAACCCTAAACCTCTTTACCACATCCTGTTACATTGCTAATTTTTCTGGGATTTCCTTCAATTTCTCATAAACAACTTTTTTTCTTCCCCATTTCCAAAAAAAAAAAAAAAAAAAAAAAATTCTGGGTGAAAATGGGGAAAGAAAAAGAGTCAAAAAGGAGGGTGTTGTGGTTGGTTCTTGGTGATCATAGTAGCGGCAGCCATTGTTGCGCGGGTATAGTGATTGCTGTAAGATCAAAGTTTCATCATTCTGATAAAGCCGAACCTGTTCCTGGCCCACCTGGTGCCATTGTTACTAAATACTCTGATGCTCTCAAGTTAGCTTTGCAGTTTTTTGATGTCCAAAAATGTAAGCTTTTTCATGGCAATGTGCTGTTATTTGATGTTGGAATTTTGCGTTTTAAAGGAGTTTTGTATGTTTTTATACATATATGATGCTCTATGAAGTTGGGTGTCACTCATTTTGATCATTGGAGTTGTTGTTTGTAGCAAAGTTATTGCAGTATCTTTGATTCTTCGTTAAATTCTGTATTGGGAAATGTCGTGTGGCCAATGACAGGAAAATTATAGTAATGATTTGTTGATAATGATACCACATTGTGGACCTGAATCTGATTTTTGGATGTCAGTGGTCTAAAAAAGGCCAATTTGACAATACTATGATAATCAATGGGATATTTTTGTGACTTGTAACAATTTATGTTATACCCATTTGGATTTGAGCCATAAATGTGATAGTGTCTTGCACTATCTCGTGAGCGATCGCGATTTTGCCATGGTAGAATTATATTTGATCAAATTAGATTTATAATTGTTAGTTCGCTTCTATTGTAGATGTTGTATGACTTCACATGAAGAATTAATTTTGACTTCAGATAAGAAAACACTACTTTCTTGATCTAGCTTGAGGAGGTTTACTCATACTTTGATTTTGCAGCTGGTAGGCTGGTAGATAACAAAATATCATGGAGGGGCAATTCTGCTCTGAAGGATGTGGAATGAGGCGAAGCTGGATCTCTCGAAAGGAATGTATGATGCTGGTGACCATGAAGTTTGGGTTCCCAATGGCGTTCACTGCCACAGTCTTATCCTGGGCTATCCTTGAGTATGGGGATCAAATGGCTGCTATAAAGCAGCTTGAACCTGCTCAAGAGAACCTCAAGTGGATGACCGACTTTCTTATCAATGCGCATCCTAGAGATAATGTCCTCTCTACATTCAAGTAAGTTTGAGTCCTTGCCTCATCTATAGTGTCCTTCTATATAATCGTACAAGTCTTGATCATATGACTTGTGACTGAGAATTGCTATCACTTAGTGACTGATTAACTTAATAATTTACTTAATCTGTACACTGCAACGGTTGCCATGTTAAATGATAAGGGTTAATGTGGATAAGCTGATAAAAGGGGTGGTCAGTTATTTCTTTGTTATCCAAAAGTAATATATTTTAAAACAATAGGTAACATCCCAATGATGAATTTGTGTAGGTTGGTGATCCTGAAGTGGATCATAAATGTTGGGAGAGGCCTGAATCTATGACTGGAGAAAGGCCTCTTACACAAGTGAATGTTTCCACTCCGGGTACAGAAGTTGCAGCAGAAACCGCAGCAGCTATGGCAGCTGCATCACTTGTGTTTAAGTCGAATGATGCCACGTATTCAAGCACTCTTTTTGAAGCATGCTAAGAGCCTTTTGACTTGCTTGACAAATACAGAGGTTCTTACAGTGAAAACATTCCAAAGTTGCAACTTATTATAATTCGACAGGTTATGGAGATGAGCTCTTGTGGGCTGCAAGCTGGCTTTATCATGCAACCAAAGATAATACTTACTTGGAATACGTGAATGACAATGGAAAAGAATTTTGCTAATTTTGGAAGTCCAACCTGGTTTAGTTGGGATAATAAACTTGCAGAACTCAGGTCAGCTATTGTTAACATTATATTAAGAACTTTACATACGACTGTAGAAAATAGGAAATATGAGAGGAAGGAATTGAGTTTGATTTTATATATTATTTCATAAGAAATGGATGATATTTTAACTGAAGCATCAGTGACAAGTCTGATAACCATGCCAATTACATCAAGTGTATAATATGCCAAGTCTAACAAATCAACAATAAGGAAATTATCAGCCTTACTTCATAATTATTTGGCCGAAGCTGATGACTGGTTTTGACAGCCTGTTTATGGTTTTGAAGGTACTACTTTCCAGGGTCAATCTTTTGCTTCAAAGGACTCAGGTTCTGGGAATTCTGGCCTTCATATGTATAGGCAAACAGCTGAGGGCTACTATGTGTGGCCTCATACCAAAATCTCCGACAGCAACATCTAGCAGAACTTCGATGGTAATTCATTTGATGTACTCCCATCTTATACCTGTCTCCGCGCCTTGCTCCTAACCATGAAAAGGGGGGAAAAACTCAGTCTTGCACCTTCAAATTTGTGTCATTGATACTAAATGGATTTCATGCTTTTTTTTTTTTACATCTACATTTTCCGATATTCCATAAAACCCTATTTGGTAAGACATTTTGTTAACTATGTGAAATTACCTAGAGTTAATATATAGATTATGATCTGGTTTGCCTGATATTTGAACTTTATAAGACGTCTAGCACTTTAACTTCACTTGAAAGAAAGAAGAATAACACAGAGAATTATTAATGGTGCTTAATCCACCTCTTCTCTAATTAATAAACTGCAAAATGATAACTACAACGTGTTTTTCTTCCTATCATCTACGTTTTTTCTTTCTATCAACTACATTTTTGATTTTTCATCCTCTTAACTGCATTAAAGTACCTCCCTACGTGATCTGATATATTTATAGGATTTCAAGATCTCCCTACTACTAAAAATATGTAAACTACTCCTAAGACTCCTGCAGTAATTTTCAGAAACAACATAATTGGAGAACAAGGCACTTACTTCCTACCCAAATTCCTATGCGCAGTATATCCTAAGTAATCTACAATGATGTTTTATTCCGTAATTCTTCCTCACCCAAATAGATTTCCTTGATTAATATCGTAAAGTTTCTTTTTTTTGGATAAGATCCGTAACAGCACTTGTTAAGTTGTATTGACTTAACAATATGAGAAACTCTGCTGGCAATGGGGGAAATGTTGGGTTATAAAATGTTAAATGATTCAATCTTTTTTAGTCATTTTATTGTCGTTATTTAACTTAGCTCAAGGGTGTGCTTTGTTCCGTTGCTGATTTCTATCCAAATGTAAAAAGTACCCATGGGCTTGTCCTCTTATTCTATGCCTCATATCACCTTTGGATTCGTGGATCCAGGTGGTCTTATATGGGTTAGTGAGTGGAACGCGCTTCAGCATCCTGTCGCATCTGCGTTTTTGGCTGTTTCCTAGTGATTGCGCGCTTTTCTTCCAGGAACCGCCGTGACAAGTATCTGGTAAATGGAAATTCTATAAGCCATCAGCACTCCGGAAGTTTGCACTCTCACGTGCGATTTCTTCCTCCCGACTGAACTAGTCAGACATGAGAAAAAAAAACCTGCATTCACTTTCTCTTTTCTATGCTTTGGCAGGCTGATTACAGGTTTTTTTAGAAACACAACCCTATGAAAAATGAGCTTTCTTGTGGGTTATGGGAGTCAATACCACTCAATTTGTGCACCATAGAGGAGCGTCAATTCCAGTAGATGCAAAAACTGGATGATGATGATTTAAGTGAAGCTTACCTCTACTGAACCCAATCCAAATGTTGCTGTTGGAGCACTTGTGGGAGGGCCCTTTCTTGAACGAAACATTTATCACGATCGGAAGAGGCATTACTAGGTAAACAGAACCAACCACCACCCATAACAATGCCCTGCGGTTGGCCTCTTTATCGGGTTTGGTCACCACTTCTTCAGTAGTTTCATCTTTTACGAATGTAAACCGATCTTCTACAAACCGCTACTTATTGTAGGGCGCTGTACCATAGTTGTATGTGTGCTGTCCATATCCATGTAGGTATCGTTTTACATTGTTGCTCTTGTCATCATAGTACACAACTGACTAGTGTGCTGAAACAGTGAACATAACTGGACATGCAGGTTGGGTAGCAATTAGTAGTTAGAGTGGCTACTCCTTTTAGGCAGTCATGAATTAGCAGTCGCACAATTTTTTTTTTTTTTTTTTGTTTGGGGTCTTTATCGGGGCAGAAGGCTTCTCAAATTTCCTTTCAAATTCATATTCTTAGGTTTGAGCTCAAAAGATTCAATGTGGAGACTTGAATAGTAGAAGGCCTGTTGAGCTTGTTTTATCTATCATGCGACAAAAAACATGAACTCGGTTACATTCAACATTGAACTCCTTGTGTTAAGGTGTACGATTGAGCGGCAAGAAATCAATGGGATCAAGACTACTATGTATCCGGCCATCTAATCTAATTTACCTCCGAATTACAACTTGACTTTTGAAGACCAATATCTTAAGAATAAGTAGAGAATATAATTGTTATTATAATACACTAGTTAAGTAACACTGTATCGCTGCATATCTAATTATTTTACGCATATCCGCCATTTTTAACCTAAATGAACAAATAAGCAAAATGAGAACGCAGAGAGAGAACAATGAGTAGACTACGACAGACATACCTGCATAAAGGACACCCAGGTGGATCACGTTGTCACAAAGAACTTAATTACAATAAGATACAACGCCGCTCAACACAACCACTACTTCTTACCTACAACTGATAGAGCAATTAGAACACCATAGTTTTAATGCACCCTTGGTAGGATTGATTATAGCCAACTTAGACAGCGCTTTAAACTTTAGAGAAGTTAGAGGGCAAATAATCACTTGATCAAGAAAGAACCACTTGATGGTAGTCGGGCGAACGAGATCGGATCGGGCAGGCTTCGCATGAAGGTTCATTCTTCATACGAAGTCTATTATTTTCCTCCGCTATCCTAGCCTGGGAATGGAGCGAAAAGAAACAAAGAATCGAAGAATCGAGGCCACGCCAATGCGCAAGGTGCAACATCACCAACGCGGGAGAGGATTTCCTCAAACAACGACTAAAAGAAACAAAGTGAAGTCACCCTTATTTCGCTGTCCAAGTAGTCAGCAGACTAATGACCTAAAAATGAGCAGTCTTGGGGGAAGCTATGAGCCCCGTGCCGACTGATCAGACTCCGGGGCAGAGTGGAATGGCTGAGCCGTAGAAATGAATATCTTATCCTAAAAGACAAAGTTCCTAATTATGGAAACGCCGAAAAGGACATTTGTTTTAGCAATTTATCACTTTAAGTTATTATATTTCAAACGATAAACAGGACATTAGTGATAAAGCAATTTATGAGTTTCAGACTTTCAATTATCACATTTTCATTTTGAAATTAATCGAACGATTTCAGCTTATTTCACTCTTAAGTGACCAAGTGTACTTACTTTAAGTTTTATTTGGTGCTTAGGGTTGCAACTCGCAACAGAATTATGAAACCCGTGAAAACAAGCAATTATTATGTTTAAAAAAGGAATTGGGCCCTGATACCGCCCAAATAAAGTAGGGGTCAGCCTGCAGGCTTTGGTGTTATCTCAGCCAGAGCCTCAATCTCGCAAAGATGCACCCTGCACTTTTTTAGCCGAGTAAATTATCTAATAGTACTCCGATAAATTTGATGTAAAAACCCAAAATGGGTCCCTGTTAACCCAATCGCTTTATATATATCGCCGGTCCATACTGTGCCCCCAAAGCTTGAGGTCTGGTATGAACAATCAAGAATAGATAAAAAAATTTCCTCCCAATTATACTACCCTCTCGTTTTTTTTTAGTTTAAATATTTGCTTTTCGTTTCTTTTAAGTCTATTCATCAACCAACTTCACAAGAAATCTTCACCATTATATAAGAAAAACATAGTCAAGCCGCGATCTTGTTGCATTCAGCTCAATACGGTATTTATTTCAAATATCACTTTATAATTTTACTTACAATCTAACAAGGAGATTTTAACGCTAAAATAAGTTGTCTCAGAAATGTGAAAAGCGCAATGTCGCGAATCCGAAAACAGTATAAGTGATATGGTAATTTCTCTTCTTTTTCTCCAACGCGGACACCAAGCATGCCGCATAACATATATGCTGGCTCAACATCCCTTCGCTAATGCCAGTTGTCCTTATAAACAGAGCGAAACGGTAAGGTACATAAAATTAGGGCTCATCAGAACGAACTGTCCACTGGAGGCTCTTATCCGGCTTGTTTGACAAATGTCCAGCATTTAAAAGGGTCAACAACTGGGCTCTAATACCATGATAAATGAAGCTTTTTTTTTGTTATCCATTTAAATATTTAATTTTACTTAATCAGAGTCTGAGGAGAGAATTTCCCGCCTTATCTACTATATCACTTGATATCCATTTTTCAATCTTCATTTCCATTATCTCACACAAAAGGCGCAAGAAGGGAAGTGGTGGTGCGAAGGCTAATCGTAACTACCAGAAGAACGGGTGTTCGGCAGAAAGTGAAGAATACTAAACCTCAATCCTGGTGATGCTAAGAAGATGAAGAATGCGAAATGGTATGCAAGAGGTTCCTGAATTAGTTGACAATCGAAGGTTAAAAGGAGAGAAACCTATTCTGTGAATCTGATTGACCACAATTTTCAATCGTGATCGCGGAAGCTTTTCGGCAAATGAGTAAGGGAAAACATCAGCCGATCGCCGAATTCAAACTCCTATGGTTGGCGCCTTAACCTATCTCCATATCCGATGCAACATCCGCGAGTAATCCAGGTATGCTCAATCTAGTCTTCAAGCTTAATTATATCATTATTTAATTTGAATGAAGAAGGATTGATTTAACAAAATCTCAGTCTAATCAATTAAATGAACCTTCTAGTGAGACCGTAGCTTAATTATAATGGAGATGTTCAACTTAAATCAGAGGTTGGAATCATTGCGGGTATGTTACATATTAGGTGTTAAACCTCCTTTCGTATGATCGATGGTT